>VZRX01009772.1:152378-167883 GCA_013398075.1 Notiomystis cincta | reverse complement strand
GCATTTGGGCAAGAGTCAAACCATGACATGTCCTCTCACAGGAGTAGAGAAATTGCTGGTCCAAAATTAGGTAAGTCCCTAAAAATTTGTGCATTTATGCAGATCTTAAGGTGGGCACAGTAGAGTCATTTTGCAGGATGACTGAATACACAGTAGATTCAAAGACTTTACAGTTCTTTTTGAGTAAAAGACAATTAATACTAAAAGCATTGCTAACTGAATACGCAAATGGCTTTAGAGGAAAAAGTGTATACTATTCTCACGACATGCAGAATTTTATTGCTTGAAATGTCTACAGACTTTCTGTTAGTATGAAGATAACATTTTTTTTTCTCTGGAATTTAGTAGAAATTATTTGTCTCATTTATAACTATAAATGATTGAAAAGTAAGTGGATGAACTCCTGTTTTAAAAAACCTGGTTAACGTTTTTCATTGTTTTTTTTTGTCTTGCTTCTTAAAATATGTTCAGAGTGTATTATGCTCTTTCCTCCTTTTTCAGTTCAGAACTCCATCTGTCATTTTTAGTGATCAGTTTAGCATGTCAAATCAAAAATGGACTCTTTGATCAATTTGAATATATCAACATATATTGCACATAACAGAACTGGTTTTTGGTACTTTATGTTTCAATAACTGCAAGGATTTTATTGTGCTGATGCTCCTGTGTCCTGGGTTGCATTGTACTCTATCACCATCTTCATGAGCTATTGAACCAGGTGGGGTGGTGTTCCTTGTCTCCTCCCTCTGGACTATCTTCTGTTAATGGGCTGGCTATTGAAGCCAGGTGGGGCAGGGTTCTTTATCTCTCCCATGACCCATCCTCCCTTTAGGGGATATCTTCTGTTAATGGGCCAGCTAGTCTCACACATTATCCCATTGTGAGATGCTCCGCCCAGGGGGAGGGACCAAGCATTCCATCCTGGTTATAAACTGAACTTTCAAACACCACGGGGAGCCCTTGCCTGCTGGATTCCCAGAGGAGAAGAGCTACTGCTGGATCTTCCGGTGGAGATCCTTGTCTTCAGGATCACCACTTTCAACAAGACCACTTTCATCTGGACTGGTACCAACACTCTGACTGACAGGGTGCCAGGTTGTATTCTGACTCTGTCAGTGGTTTCCTTTTTTCATACTATTTCTTTTTTTTTTCTTTTTCTATTAAATTGTATTTCTGACTTAGACTCTCTCAGTGGTTTGTTTTCAAACCAGCACATCCTCCTCAGATGGATGCTGAGATGTGGGTAAAATGACCCACATACTGCTACACACTTACCTCAGCATTAATAGGGAAAAATCTTTTAAGAGATCCCAATGTAACTCACTGCAGACTCTTCTGAGATAACTTAATGACAGAATTTTGACTTGAAGGAAGTGTGCCTGAAAAAGTGCTAAACCTTTAAGTACAAATAATAAAATCTCTAAATACACCACATTCCAATCACCACATGCCAATTAGTTCTTTGCTTCACATTTGTTAAGTTTGGTTCCAAAATATCATTTTGACTACTACTGGAGTTATGCTCAGATGCAAAATATTATTACAGTGCTTCCATTTCATAAGCACAGTTGAACCTCTGTTGAACTCTTTTTCTTTTTCTGGGGCTAGTCTTTTCCAATACTGAAACTCCCTTCAAATCTTTTAATCAAAAAGGTTACAAATCCTCCTCTTTTATTTTTTGTTGCAATTGCAGTAATAAGTATCACACTGTTCTTTTCACATGTAGTTTTTTCTTTTCTTTCACTACACTCAGCTAGAAGTCTCACCTTTCTCTGTACATTTTCTGTTAGGACTAGTACCTCATCTTTTGCTCTGTGCAGAAAGTTTCACAAATCTAGATGAATTTTAAAGGAGCATTATACAGAAATTGTCATGTGTAGTCCAGTAAAGTTTTCCCATTTTCACCCATTTGATTGATTTCTCTTCATTAAAACTAAATCTTTGTGACTCAGTATTAAAGGGGGCTCAAGTTTCTAAGATAGTTCAGGTACTAAAAGTTTTGTGAATTCCAAGCAGGAAAACAGAGATACAAACTTATACCTGTGCTGGGAAAAAAACCCTGTACCTTCTACTGGATATCAAGCATTCTTGCTATCACTAGAAGTTTATCAGCATATTAATAGTATTGTGCTTGCCTCTAGATTATTATATTTATCACAGGAAATGCAGTGAAGAGGTAGACTAATAATATATGACAGAATCCCATCCGTTATTTCCAGTGTTAACAAAATTGCCTGTTAATTACTGTTCATCTATTATTTACTCTTTCGTCACTTTTTGGAAATCAGACCAAAAAATCCTAACTTACATTTCACCTAATATCTTTCCTGGATGACAATAGGATTACCTGGACAATATGGCACTAAGCTTAGATGTAGCAGAATTAAGGACACAAGAGATATGAGGAATAGGATGCAACTTAAAAATATTTTTACTTGTGCAATGGACACATACTTTCTCATCCATGCAGACAGAGTGTACTACCCTTTAAAAAACCCAAAAAGATACAAAATTCCACAATGCTTCAGCCTAACGATTACCTCTATAATTATTAGTATTAAAATTAATATTAGAAAGAAAGCTGTTAAAAAAAACACTGCACATACCTACAATTCTGTAGGTCTTGCAAAGGCAACTTGCACAGTAACCACTTTGTAACCTCTTACAGGAATTAAAATGCAAGTTAATTCTCACTCCTGATAAAAATTTATTTCACCTAGGCTTCTAAAATCATGTTAGACTTTCACTGATGCAACAATCTTATTCAATGTTATGTACTTTTTTATGATGAATTACAAAGGCAAAGATATTCTCCAAAATATGATTTTTTATCAGTTGTTTTTCCTCAGGTGGCCCAGAAACAGGCTTTGTGCCAGCCTGACAGAACAAGCTATCAGGACTGGTCTGGGTTTGCCTGGCTCTGAGATGGTTCTGTCATGGTTAACAGTTGCCATTGGCCACATGAGTGATGTCCAACCCAGCTCAGTGAATCCCATGGACAAATGAAAGGCCAGCAAACCTGGCAGTCTCTGCAAAACAAACCACAGCCCTTTGGACTAACTGAAGGTGGGAGAGGAAGTTGTGCAATTTTGAACCTTTAGCATGACATGAGATAAGCAGACTGTAATGACAAGGTAAGTAAATGGAGTTCTAGGTGAGCTCAAGACTGATAGGGAAGAAAAATTCACCATACTTTATCAAGAGGAGGACCTGGGATGCTCATGCCCATTGTGAGTCTCTCTACTACAGTACCAACTTGGGATCCAGAGGAATGCTGAGAAATTCAAAGGAAGAAAAGGGAAGACAGTAGGAAGTTTTCTTAGATAATAATTTTAATTATATTATCAACAAAGCATTTCCCTTTGGTGTTAGTTAATTTGGATTGTCAGGCTGTTAAAACATTAATTGTACTAACAACAGATCCTTGCCTCCACGTATGAGATGTGTTCTGTTTTGCTCCCAGAGTGCAATGAACGCTCTGAGTGGAGCATCCAGCTCTCATGCAGTAATAATTTATTGCTGTCACCAAGGCACTGGCTCATTCCACACTGCAAACTGAGCTGGGGTGCACAGGCACTGTCCATTTCATACACTTCACTCTGCCTTAACCACAAAATGGTATTTTATGTAGGAAGTAAAGACAAGGCTTCTTATGCTCATGTATGAAGCCTACTCCTAATTAAGAGACTTCCTTAGCTAGAGTCCTTTGCAGGTAGCTAAATTTTCTATGTCTGCCTTCCAACAAGACCAACAGATATCATCTGAAACCAAAGTCATTACTCATCTAAGTTTTCTATCTCCCTCCCCCTGGATCAAATGTCAAACCCTCATCCCAATTTTTCTTAAAATTTTCTACTTTAGTTATACCTGTTACAATGTCCTTCCTGGCTAAAATTATTGCTTTTATTTTAGCAGCTGAGTTCCTACCCTGTGATCTACTGATGAACTACTTTTCACTTTATCTTTCCTGTCTGCACCTGGCAGACCCTTTTACTATCTTGTTTTCAAAGACTAATTTAGTTCCAACACATTCTCTTTTGATTTAACCTTTCTTTTTCCATTCACCTCTACATTCTCTCCCACCTAACCTTTATACATTTGTATCTTACTTTTTAAGGAAGACTATGTGATCAAACTATAACTTTTCATCTCTCACTACTTCTGTTGTGCTGTTTAATAGCCTTGTTGTTCCCCTTTTTGAAGCCTACATGCTGATGTAGAATTTATCTTCCAAACATACTGTATACACATTAAATTTCCATGAGATCATTTTTGTAGGAAGAATTATTAAAAGCTTTGCTTATTTTCAGTGCCATCAAGCTGTTCTTCTGGACATTTGACGGGGCCCAGCAGAGCAACGAGATTAGTGAATGGCAGAAGTTTTTCTTACTATGAAAGCACCATGTCAAATTAAACATACATAATTTATAACCAAGATTTTCTTTGCTGCTCAGGGGTAAAAAATTCATGCATCTGCAGAGTTTCCAGTCCTGTATTATCATAGTATAAATTTGAGATATATGACTGATTAGAGCTTCTATTAAGCAAAGATGCTTTGTATACACAGTTAGTGACGTCCTCAAAGAAATGATTCACCAAATCTGCTAAATGGGTACAATGAATATTGTCACCTAAATTTTTCTTAAGGATCAGATAGAGATTAGGATTTTATCCTGGAATAAGTAAGGTTCCTAGGACTAGGATGCCAGATCAGACTGAAGAGGAAATAATGTGGAAATTTTCTGCAGATATGACTGACAAAGTGATCTAAATTTTAACATCCTCTACCAGTTAAAGTGCTGAATCGTTTGGGGAAATTTCTTTTTTCATGATACGTTTTCCTTTTTGTTGTACTACATGATATGTGGATAACTTGCTTTACACTGGCTCAGGAAAGCAAAATTATGATCTCACTCTTCAGGGAGCTGTTAGTAAGAAAGTGTTTTCTGGGTAGCTATCTAATTTCTTGTTAACTGTACAGGTTTTCTAGCTCCTCAGAAATTAGGGATATCATAAGTGGACCCAGGAGACAGGTATTAGAATAAAATCAAGGGCAGGAGCACCACATCCTACTTGATGTTGTGGTTCAAAGCCTGTAATTAAACTGTTTTAACATGGGCTTTTAAATAAAATCTGTCTTTCACAGGACTCAGCTTCCTAATAGTTTCTTTCTGTGCTATTTACTCTTTCCTCCACATTAAGCAATTGAGATAGAAACCAATCAGACTTCAATTTCTTCTCTGGGTCTGAATTGTTTTCTCCTGCAACACAATACAGAGTCTAGAGATTATTTCAATTTAACAAAAGGATTTCTTTCATGAAAGGAGAAAGGAAAAGGGAAATGAATGTTTCTTTGATTACTCTTCCACATGTCCATTTTTAGCCAGGTAGATTCCTGAAAATCTCTATAGAATCAAGTATTAGTGCTTAAAATAACATACCAGGAAAATACTAGGTTTTTCATCCCATGCTAAGCTATGAAACTAAATAAACCTGTAAATCTTACTGTGACAAGCTCAATTATGGCTGAGGAAGATGATGTAAACTCTGTCTGCACAAATGCTTCTGACCACAGGGCAGGGCCACAGCAGGAGTTTTTAAGCTCTCTTTTTACACACATCACTGTATAACAATATGAAGCCTATATTTACGCTACTAAAAAAGGTAAGACTGCCCAAACTCCTCAGTTTATTATTTTTTTGTTGTACCACATAAATACATTGTAGGAACAGATGAAGGGACTGAAGGGATGATGCGCAGTAATTCTTTTTCATGTGTACACACCCAGATGAAGCTACAGCCAAATTAATACCTGTCCCAGACTCGGGATTTGTTCTTTACCAGCTCTATCCCCTCGTGCTTGTCTTTAATCCACTTCTTCTGTGTGACATCTGCTCCTGGACCTGTTTAATCCGTCACTAGCAGTCTGTTAAGGCAAATGTTTAGGAAGAATTCCGTTTGCAACTTCGGTGCAGTTTTGTCTCTTGCTGCTGTCAGGGGACTACAAATTACAATGTACGGTAACTCATGACTAAGGCTTGGCAGGTATGCTATTCTAATATTTTCCTGACTTCCATGGAGATGCTCTCAGCTCGCACCAGCCTTACAGGCAGATGGTTAATTGCTACAAAGCTGCACACTGGTAATTTTGAAACTTGCATATGCTACCATTTTCAGGGTAACATATGGCTTAAACGAATCATAGAACATTTATAATAATGCAAGGACAGAAACAAAAAAAAATCCCAACATCTTAAAATATGTTGGGCTTCTGTGAGTCACATTTCTGGTTTTGTCGCACAGCTTTTCAAAGACGATAAAACAGAACGAACCTTTCTAGCGAATGAACATGGTACCATAAGCTACTGTGAGGTGCTGCTGAATATTTAAGGAGCTGACATTCCCCTAACTTGGAATTTTTTATGTTGTCTTTTGCAAGAAATGAGCCACCAATATGCAAATTCTCATTCCTTCCTTTAAGACCCTGTGGGGTTTTTTTGTTGTTTCTAATACTGCACAGTCTGCCTTTTAAAATCAGCCAGTACCATATTTTAACACCCCGAACCAGATCATTATAAGACTTTCTTCCAGTCATGCTAGTAATAGCATGTTTAAAAATTATTTACAAATAATTTTTGTAAATAATTTCTGATGCTACACCTTCAAGAATTAAATATTGTCTTTCTTATTTGAGTTTTTTACTAATTACATACTAATGGATAGAATATATTGATAAACCCATTGGTTAAAAGTCATTGTTGGGTCAATATTTACAATTCTTCAAGTCATACTGATTACCTCAGATTTTCTTTATGTCTCAGCTTGATGTTTCACTCTTAACTTCTCACAAATGTAACAATCCATACTAACAATTCACTGCCAAAGTCTTTCAGTAACAATAAAAATTCTCATCTTTGGTTTTCCAAGAATCATTCAGTGCTATAGCTTTAAATTCTAAACCTAGCATAAAAATATATACTTTGCTGTATTTATTTTACAGCTGAATGTTTGAGTACTTTCCAATAGAGTTAAAACTGATGGCGAATGGCATTAGAAAATTATTGCATTTAAATAAAAAAAAGATAATCCTAACCAAATTTATTCTATATAGGACTCTGATAAAATTTTATTACAATATAAAAGTAGTATAGAAATCGTGTTTTGTTTCTATTTGCTCATCTAGTTGATGTTGAGCTCAGCCGATTAGCAAGAGATGTTCATGATCTCCTAAATGCAAAATGAGTTATACAGAATGGTTTTCCTTCCATGTAATTTTAGCCTCCCACATGGAAGGTTATGAGGATGAACTGAACATTGTGCATCATTATTTTCTTTGACAGACCCTGTAACTATATTACTCCATGTTACAGCCTGCCCATACAGACAGCAACAGTTTTTACCCATAATGTGATTATTTATTGAAGGACTTGGGCTTTTAAAAGGCTATTTCCTCTCAGCTAAAAGAAACATGACCAGCCTTAGTTAATAGAAACAAAACCAGTCTCATAAGAGCACATTTTTGAGCTCCACAAAATTGTATAGAACTTTGTTGTTTGTTAATTATAATAAAACATAACAAGCCTCCAAGGAGGAAAAAGAAGCACTCGAAGGTGTCGGGTTTTTAGGTATAAAGAGATACATGTATCTTTGGAGAATAAAACAAATAGAAAAAAAAAATATATTTGACTTCTGAACAGAAGTATTTGTTTTATAAAACATATTTAAAGACACCAAATTACTTGATCTTATCTGCACTTGCAAAGGACACAGTAGGTGTTGATTCTTTTTCTTTTTGAAAAAAGTCACTTTTAAAAAATGCACAGCTTGGAAAAATACAAAAGAAGATAAATCTGCAACTGAGAATTGGTCTTGGAAGAACTCTACTGGAGGGATGGATTGAGGAGAACAAAGAAGAAAAAATTGTCTCCCCAAGAAATAATTGAATTAAACCAATTATGTGTGCGTGTATGTGTGTAATAATTCTTAAAAGTATGTAAAAGCAGTAAAAAACAGGGGAAATGGTTTAACCTTAGTCAAAAACCTTGAAATAGTCAACACAAATACAGCTAGCAACATTTAGAATAGACACTGCTCTGTGATGAAGTAGCTGGCTTATGTTTTTTCTCATGTGATGTGTGATGACATCTATTCCCAAGTCCTGGGATCCCAAAGTATTCATTAAGAATGTGATGGAAATCTCCCTTGAATGATAAATGTAAAAGATCTGCTCTTGAAGCATCATTAATCTTTCTAGGCATAGAAATCAGTCTATTGTCACCATCCATTCTCTATGACAGATAAAACGAGGGTGGGGTTTTATTTTTGGTTTTGACTTATGGAAAACAAAAATGGTTTTAGAAAATGCATTGTGGTTATGATTTTGATCAGGAGAGGGAGCATAATTCATGTGTTGTTTAAAGAAGCCTTGACAAACTCAGTTCCTTCAGATTTTATTCTGTGCTCATCTTCCTGAACCTCCCCGCTATTCTCAGCACACTTAAGAACAACTAAAATCTTGTGAGGAAAAGCTGCTGCTTCCTGTACCCTGGCAGTGAACTCTCAAATAATGACCAGTGAGATTTGGAGACTGTTGACTGCACTGTGAAAATAAGAAGATATTTCCTCAAAACTCTATATCAAGACTGAATTTAGTTTGAATAGTTCATAAGTCATTTTTCTCCTTCCCCTCAGTAAGTGCCAGAGAAATTTTGAGATAAAATACATCTATCAAAGAAAGGAAAAGATTTTCAGACAATGTGCCCTGCTGATTACTTACAACTACCATCAATATAAATCTACATGTTTTCAATTGATTTTTCTCTTTTTCTTTAAAAACAAACAGAAAAGATCTATATCTGCTCTAAATGTAAAAGAAGAGTAATGCTATCATACATCATTCTCATTGGCTTTTTAGGGCCATTTCTAACAATCTGTGTAAATTATTTATTTTAAAGAGAAGTGGGAAAAGTACAAGGAAGAACAGGAAAATAAAAAGCTAAAATGAGAAGTATGAAATTATCTTTTCTAATCCCAAAGTAACTATGCTAAGCCTCTGTTTTGGTAAAAAGTCTGCATGAGACACCTCTACTGTTTTTGGATGTTTGTGACCTGAACGTCCTCTTATTTTTGATCAGATTCATTCCGATGTAAACAGATGTCCCCTTCTAAAGAATGGAGATCTCTAGAGGCACTCCTGAGTTCCCTTTCCCCAGCACATCACTCCAGTTTCCATTACCCACTACTTCAAGCTGTGTATGGTCCTGCTCCAGCCTCAGCTCTGTTCCCTGACCTGGGCTGACTCAGTTGCTTGTCTAGTGGCACTGTAAACCAGAACACAAGAGTAGCTTCAGATAAAGACAGCTGTAATCTCTGCTGCAAAGAGCTATTGTTTGACCTGGATTTATTTCAGTGATAATAAGTCAACAATAATTACCTATGTAATTATTATATAGACATAGGGACTGGAGTTACAGAATGTGATTTGTAGTAAGATAGCTGCTGTAGACAGCCTTCCTCCATGAATAACAGGTAAAAGGAGGATTCGCCACAGCCAAACAAAATATCTACAGTTCCTTACATAAAAAACTGTGTTCTGCAAAGAGCACTTTTCTACTAACTTTTCAGGAATTTAAAAGTGAAAAATTTCGACAGCTCCTCAAATAACACATTTAGTAACGCATTTTACAAACTCTCAACCTCTCCTCTCAACTCCAGAATATTTGAGGTGTGAGATTTTGAATACTTTGCAAACAAAACCCAAACACCTGACTTATTAACAGATTTTAAAAACCTGCAAACTAGGGCTGCAACTGTTTTGATATTTTCCACCCATTTCTATACGTGGATCACAATACACTTACACATATGGTGCTAAAAGAACTATATCTGCCATTATCATGTCTAGTGCAAAGCAACATTTTGGAATAAGTTGAGATTCATTTAAGGATCTATCACATTTAAAGCTAAGCACATACCATTACAGTTTAAAAACCAAACCCAGTAATATTTCAGTAGATGAAACAGTCTTTCTAAGAAAAATGTCTGCCATGCAAAAATGCCTGTTTTCAGTGCATGCTTATATATAACACGAGACTTTCAGAACCCAGAGCTTTGTGTGTTTGTATTATGTTTTTATAAAAAACTGAACCTGCATAAGATAAACTACAAATATTTACTGCCACCGAAATCCAGATACTTAGGGCTAAAGGGATATAATAAGTAAATATAAAAACATGAAACCTATACTACTCTGGAACACTGACCCAAAAAAACCTGAGAGAATTCATTATTCTGTAGTTACAGCATTAGTCAGTGTCTATATATGAGAAAAAAATGAATAATGTAGTTAAAGCCTGGTCTTGTTTAGACTTCATGGAATTGTCTCATGAGTGATAAAACAAAAAAACATAAATCATATGTTAGAAAATGCCTTGAAAAAAAATAAACAGATCTTCAGTCAGTGCTCGGGATGAAGACAGGAATCAGCATACACTTTACACACCTCAAAACATAGCAAAAACTTAGCCAAGGAATAATAGTAATCTTACATCTGCTGGCAATATTTGAGTTGTAAATGGAACCTGTAGTAATCTAGAGATACCTGTTAGTGCACTGCATTGTTCCACGTACCTACATGTCTAACTATCAGCTTAATGCTTTTCAGTCATTATTTCGTGAAATGCATTAGCTGTGGGAGAATTTAGAGCTCAAAAATCACTTCAATAAACATTGTTACAACCTTTTTTTCAGATTCTTGATCTGAAACATAGAATCAGTGTGAATAATCATTCAAGAAAAGCCCCCAAATTGTGGTCTACTAAGCTAGGTGTAGTACTCCTTACATGGAGGCAGCTTACCAGTAGTAAGGACCTTTTTCTTATGCAAAATTATCTATGAATAGTTTGAAAGAACTAAGTTTTACTCTCAAACAGTTGCAACACTTTTAACTTTATGCCTCCTTTGTCATATTTAAAGCATCAATTTTTTTTTATGATTGAGCAGCAAAACTATGCTAAGTTTAGCAGCTGAAATGAAACTTTATGTGTTTTGAACTTATTGTGACACCTTTCATAAAGAGCATTACTCTGATATTTTAGGAGACAATTTTTGCTACTGGTGATATCCAAATGTTCTGTAAAGCAAGGAAAGTGAAAGAATGACAGAATCCAAGAAATGCTATGAATTAAAAAAGAGCTATTAATTACTAGAAGGAACTTCTAAAGAAGACATGAGATTTGAGAGAAAGACTTCACAAATCCTCCATCTTTAGAGGTGAAAAGAAAGTAAGGTGAAACTTATCAACAAACAAGTTGTTCTAATTGATTCATAATCCTGGATTTAATACTTGTGTTCATCATATCCAAATCAAAAGATGTACATGGATTTGATGCAATGAGATTTGAATTCTATTTAGAAAAATATAAATGTAACATATTTACTCAAAATTTAAAGATGCAGAAAAATATTTTTCCTCTTCATATTAAGAAACATTAGGAATTTGGGAAAGAAAGGTGATTAGTAAAACGTATGAAATGTTATAATTTCCTTCAAATGCATAGCAGAAGTTTTATATCAGTTCTTTTTCCCCAGAGAAAAAAGTTTGTTAATTTTTAGCAATTTGTGAAGACTACCTTACATAGTTTCTCTGCCCACAGGTAACAGCGATTTCCGGCTTCTCGGGAGCTACAGAGCAAAGTGTCTGCACACTGAGCCAGCTTTCCTGCCACGCTCTGGACACCTTGTGCCACCATGCTGGCCATTCAGAACAGTTTGCAGGGGAGGCAAATGGACAGCTTTCAGGGAAATTTATGGAGCTTTGCTTCACCAGAGCAGCAGCAGCAGCAGCACTATTAGCTTGGAGGGGAAGACAGGCCTGCTATTTTTAAATTCTGCTGCCTGATGTGCAGCTCACATCAGACAAAGGTGATTGCTGCTGCTCTAGCCTCTGTAAAGGAGTAATTGCCTCACTCCCTCCTCAACTTTTTGAAGAGATAATAAGAAAATGCTGGCTTTGTTAAGCAGTATGCTCAGTTCTCCTTCTCAGCAGTCCATAAAAAGAGAGGCTGTCAAAATTTGCCCATCACTTCGGACCTTCAACAATCTTTACTGTTAATAGTGACATGTTAATTATGGCCACATAAAAAGCAGGATACAAAAACTTGGCTGTATCACAGGAGGAGCCATGATCACTGCACTGCATGTTGCATTGACAACTGACAGTATGTGCAGTTCTGCTACTACACACATGATGCCAAGGAACTATTTTTCACCTTAGCCCATTTCAAATCACAAGAAATAACACATCTACAGAAGGATTACCCTGTTTTTACACTAGAAAGGTAAATACCCAGCCACCAACCCCAAACAACCTCTTCTCCAGTGATTTAGTATTAGCATAATTTACCTACAAGGCTGGGAAGGAGCAATTGATCCTTTAGGCGTGACCTACCCCAGGGCCTGCTCCTCTGACTCCCCACCAGCCCCCCTTTCCTTCATTTTGATGCCAGGATTGTTTGCCAATATGAGCATAGAAGTACCAGGCCAGCAGGCTCTTGAGAACAGATGGGAGTGGGAAAGTACCATCAGTGACAAATTACCTAATAACAGAGATTCTTATTTTCAAGGTATGATGTTTTTAAAGGGATGGTGTTTTCCTGAGGATCAGGTTATTTGTAGGGAATGTAAAGCCACGCCTTTCCCAGGTCTTTCTGTTTATCATTAACAATCTATCACTGAGAACACTTTTAACAGTGAGTCCTGAGTTGTTGCAGTGGTTTACCAGTAGTGGATACTCTCCTCCCATCCCTCTCTTGCTGAGCAACCCCAAATGCTCCCTGGATTCCAAATCCTGAACTAGTGGTCTTTGCCTCCAGAAACAGAAATAGACCTGCCTCTTCTGCCTATGGCAGTTAGAAATGAAGTGTTTGTGAGTATAAATAGGGAAGTTTGACATGGTCACCTTAAAACAGATGAGCCTTTGAAAGCAATGATCCATGAAAACCCCACAGCTGCACTGGGAATGATTTCTTCCGGCTAGGAGAGTGAGGTGCTAAAGGGAAAATATTGCCAGGAAGAACAGGCACTGAATGGAAGGATATGATGTCTTATGTAAAGAAGACTGTAAAGCAACCAAATACCTTCCTATTTATAAGGGAGAGAAATGTCATCCCCACAGGGAAGCTGGATACTTAAAAGCTACACACTTTCATTATTCATACATTTATTTCTGGTTTGTTATTGGTTTTGGTTCAAATTTTTCTATTGTTGCAGAATGTAATAAATTGTTGCTAAAATTGTTAAAACCATAAAAAGAAGGATGGAAAAGGTGGAAACCACTTTGGAAGCCTTCCAGTGGTTTTAAACAGCATGTGAATTTTTGTATTTAAAATAGCTGTGTACCTTTTGCTCATATTGATTTTGCTGGTAACAGGTGGTCTTTTATTTTAAGTCTTGTTATTTTGCAGTTTTACATCTTCCACACACTCAGGACACAGTTCTCATCTCACTCATATCATACCACTCATGGCAGTGAAGACAGACCTTTTTATCCAGTGTATGCAGGATCAGGCCTTCAGCCTGTGGAAGAAAAACTCAGACACGCAGAAACCACCACTGACCAAAGAGTGAGCTCCAGGAGTTAGGTCTCCTGGGACAAATTACAGCTTCTGTGCCATCCTTTCGCTGACAGACTACCCTCTAGTCCTGTACTACGGAATTATTCAAATACAACGTATGAAATTAGTTGGGAACTGTAGTACTTAGTTACCAAATATTCTCATCCCGTAGTATAAAAAAAAAAAAAAAAAAAAAAAAAAAAAAAAAAAAAGAAGAAGAAAAAACAATCATAAAAAGATAAAATTCAGTAGGCAGTATTTTTAAGAAAATGCCCTCTGGAGAAGTTGGGAACAGTCCTTGCCACTAAATCAGCATATCCTACCAGATCAGTAATTAACAATATTGGCAGTAATAACCTTCAGTAACATGGCAGCATGCTGGTATCAGTTGGGATTCCTGTGATCATTACTGCAGAAGGAAGGAAGGAGGACTGAAATTTGCACAGATGGAGGAAATGGAAGGAAACTAGTGATTTTGAGAGAGAAAATAAAGTTTATGGGCTAGAAAAAGTGACAGATTTTGAACTAAACTAGTTCAAGTTTTAAGCTTCTATTACAAATGTCCTGATCTCAAGCATATCACTATTTAAAAAAGGAAGGGAAAATGTTTATTTCATGATTTGAAAATAACTGACCATTCTAAAGAAGAAGAAAACTATGGCTTAGGAGCAGCATCTTTAAATCTAAAAACCAGCTACAGCATAGTTGGAATAGGTCCTAGGGTAGTATTCTTATAATTCACTTTCAATTAACACAAATGACTACTTTCTGTTTCAAGTGTCATAATCCTTCTGGTTGTTTCATAAGAGAAAAATGAACATGTGTGAAGTGGAATAAGACTCTGGGTGAGAAACCTTGTGCAGTACAAGACCCAACTACACCTTTAGCAGAAGCAGGCAGAAAAATTGAATAACTGGTGTTCAGCAGTGGTAAAATGAATGAAGAAGTTGTATACAATTTCCAAGTGACTTTTTTTTGGGAGTCTAATCCATTAGCTTTTCAGAACATTTTGCCTTAAGCACTGCAGAAACAGGTTTCACATAATAATGGAAACTTCACGCAAAAGAATGAAGGTTTCTGAGGACACCTTGAGCCTAGAGAGGAGACAGCCACTGAGAATGGAGCCTATTTGATGACATTTTTCTGAGGTATTGTGCTATAGCCATCCTTTCCTCTGAGCAAAGTGAAATTTTGGTGTAGCTGCTTCATTATCTGGGCTAGCAAAATTCAAAAATTATTCTGTAATCTTATGAGACTGAGCAGCTGGTAAATAAAATAAAATTAAATGTTGAAAAATATGAAGCAATGTTTATGGAAAAAAAATCCTAGTGCACAATAATGGGCTCTGAAAATGCCCATTGAAATACTCAGGAAAGAGATATTGGTATTGTAAGAGGTATTTCTATGAAAAGTTCAGGAAGGCACTTTGAGTATTAAGAATTGTTAAGGAAAAAGTGGACAGCAAAACTGCAGACATCGTTCTGCTACTATATAAACCCATGTATGTTTTAAAAACTATCTGCAGTCCTAGATCACAAATGTTATGGAAGAATTAGAAAAGGCACTGAGCAATATGGGGAGGATGTAATGGTGCTTGTACAAGGAAAAATGTGAGTACAGAGAGTTGCTAAAACTGCATTTCTCCACACTGGAAAAGGAAGTGCAACAAACAGATCAAATACTAGTTCATGATAAATGGTGTGGGAGACAAAAATATGGATGTGTCTGGTAATATGATAACACTGAGTCATCAAATGAGACTCAGGTGAAAGACTGGAAATGAACCTATTTTATACATGCAGACTATTTGTAATGTGAAGTTCATTCTATGATGACATTGCAGCTATTCAGATTAAAAAACAAGGCCAACTTTGACACCCCCCCCCCCAATT
>VZRX01009772.1:120020-152292 GCA_013398075.1 Notiomystis cincta | reverse complement strand
CCCCCCCCCCCCCAATTAATGGATGAAATGATCCTTTTAAATGCTAGTAGTACAAAGATATCTCCTGCAATTCAGCAAGTCTTTGAGTCACAGACTGAGGAAAATGAATCTGAAACACTTGCTGTATTTCTATACCCTTGTCTAGGCAAATGATACTTCTGTTCGACAAAAAATGAAAATCTATCTCTTTGGCTTGACTCAGTGCCTCTTTCAATATTTTCATGCCCACTCAGTACTTCTAATTCATGTACTAAAACAAGCAAGTGAAAAATTAAATCACATTTGAACTGTATCTCCTGGATGGCCATACTTTCATCAGCTTAGAAGCCAGTTTTATGAACTGTCTGGACTAAGAGAAACAATGGATCAAGTTAACTGGAGCAGTTCTGTAGCCTGTCACTCATAAACGATGGTCACTCAGTTGATATGCTTTATACACAGTATATATGCACAGCAGAGAAATCCTTCATAGAACTGTGTCACACAGACCTTTTCCAAGTCACTCTGCAAGTGTTCTGCATCACCTTGACATTTATAGTCTCACTGAAAAGAAAGAGCTGTTGTATATACTCTTCAAAAAAACACAGTTCAGACTCATTTTAGAGAAATATGTGAAATCACCTGTAGTTATTCTAATCCCTGGCCAAATACTACCTGTATGCAGCCTTTCAAGCTCTGCATATAAATAACTGCTACAGACCACTGTCTACACATTTCACATGCAAGATTTAGAACATTATTTAAAATTAGCTACAGTCATTGAAAGACAAACTACAAAAAAAGTAGCATTAGATATTCTTTTTTATTTAGAACAGGTTAAAAATGTCATGAAGAGGATAAAAGATGAAAAAGATATGTGCAGAGAAATAAGACCTTTCATTTACTTCTAAAACTCTTTTGCTAATTGCTCCCTCTCATAGATGTATCTCGGGAAAATGAAACAATAAGGCAAAAGAATAATAATGAGGCATCTAAAAATGAACAAAGGTTTGGATTAAAAGCCTCTGAAAGGACAGAAAATTGAAGGTGATGAACAAGAATACAAAGATCAGAACAATCAAGGCAAGAAAGTCTTACAATAGGACTTCATAACAGCTGATTCTTTGTATCCACAGTCTTTCACTCAGAACCATACAAAATAATTTTATAGAAACTGTACCATTCCCATCTACATGAAGAAATTATGCATATCTTAATATCACAAATGTCAGGTTTGTTTTTTTTTTTTGCAAATTGTTGCCTATTTATTGACCTAAAATTAAGTGAAAACTGTTCCTGGTGGAATCCTCTGAGATACCCTGAAGAGAGCATCCATGAACACTTTGGCAGCTGAGGATTCCACAGACACTACTGCTGCATTTCCCCTACACTTCCCTACTTGAGTGAAAATTACACAGCTTCACTTTTCTGATTTGAAATGCAATAGATATAAAAGAACAATGCTCTCTGCAATCAGAGTTCACTGCAATCATGTCACATTTAAAGAAAAGAAGAAAGATTTAAGATAACTGAGGAGAGTTGGATTCAGCAAATCACATCAGAAAGGAAAAATATGTTTGGTGAAATCCCCCTTTTTTTACACAGTCTTCAGATATTTACATACAGACAGGGTAATCATATACCACAGAAAGAAAATATAACTAGGGCTGGGGAAACACTGTTTAGTTATTACATTTAAACATAAACATTCTGTACTCGGAAAGTTAACAGCAATATACGGATACCATTCTTCTCAAATGTGCTAATCTTAATAATTAAATAAATTGGGTCAGGTACAGATCTGTAAACATAGTGTACATAATTCTGCTTCATTTTGAGCTCATGAGGCAAGTCTCTGCACATATCTTTAGATTCATAGCATTCTCCTGACACTAGTGAGAGTTTTGTGCTTATCCAAAAAGTATGCTACCTTTTATATTTGGGATTTGCAAGAGCATACAGATTCCTGGTTTTCTCTAAAAGGCAGTGTCAGTCAGTCCAACTCTCTTGGTCCTCCTCTAAGGCTTTATGCTGAAGTTTTTTGTGTGGATTCAGATGATCTTGGCAATCAAAATCCAAACCTAGGTAACAGTTTTGAGCATTGCTCACATTTCATGATACTTGGCTATTTTGCATAAATGCCTGCTATGACACAAGTGCATTCAAAGTATTGGAAAGGACTGGAAAGCCAAAAACCTTTTGGTACACAACTAAAATACATCATTATGGTAAAACAAATTGCATCACTTATCTCAGTAAGATAACTTAAAATTGCCTGAACCAGAGCTTGTTTACAGTACTGTGTTGCTTAATTGTGATCATGCCACTGAAAACTTCAGCAAAATGAGGATCTCTGTGGAACTGCATATGCATTGCCACAGAATGTGCTTTTGAATGCAAAGTCTAGGAAAGTCCCAATCTCACAGCAAGACTGAGAAATGCAAAAAGTAGTTAAATGAGACTCAGAGCAACATCATATATACAGGCCTAAATGCTCTTTGCATGGTGTGCTGGTTTTGGCTAGGGCAGGATTAATTAACTGTCTTCACAGTGGCTGGTGTGGGGCTGTGTTTTGGATTTGTGCTGAACACAGGGTTGATAATATAGAGAGGTTTTGCCGTTGCTGAGCAGGGCTCACACAGAGACAAGGCCTTCTGTGCTTTTTGTATGCCACATTGTGCGGGAAGCTGAGGGTGCATGGGAGGCTGGGAGGAGACACAGCCAGGACAGGTGACCCAAACTGACCAAAGGGACATTCCAGACCACCTGGCATCATGCTCAGTATGTAAAGTGGGGGGAAGAAGGACAAAAGCAGGGATGTTTCAAGTGATGGCTTTTGTCTTCCCAAGTCAAAGTTACGTGTGATGGGGCCCTGCTCTCCTGGAGATGGCTGAACACCTGCCTGCCCCTGCGAAGGGGTGACTTATTTCCTCATTTTGCACTGCTTGTGTGAGCAGTCTTCGCTTTCTGTATGAAACTGTCCTTATCTCAACCCAGGAGTTTTCTTTTACCTTTCTCATTCTCTCCATCCTGCTGGTGGCAGAGTAAGTGGACAGCTGTATGAGGCTTGATTGCTGGCTGGAGCTAAACCATGACACACGGGGAGTAAAGATTCCTACACAGTCTTTGAGTCTCTGACTAGAAAAATGGAAAAATTATCTGGAGGATACTAAAGTCAGTAAGTGGTGCACTGGGCTTGGATTTGATCCAATTTACCCTTGTTCCTCAGTGGTGTTTTTCACTTATTTTCAAAATTTACTCTTTAATTTCATTGGCATCAGAATTCAGATACCATGTGTGCAACTAGATTAGTAGCACACATCTCACTCTTAATATGCCATTGAGTTGTTTACCACATCAAAGTAGGTCTGGTAACTTAAGAACAGAAAATGGATTGCTTTTAGAGGCAGTATTTTTGGCCTTACCTTGTAGACTAAACTCAGGTAAAATTCTTCAGGAAAACCAGAGGGGATCCTGCTCACAAGGAGACTCTTGTGCAGGGCTTAAATTATGAAAGTTGTAAGAGGTAATTCTACAGGGGAGCAATCACTCTGTGGAGGCAGCCAATAATTTAGTTACAGGAATGTATATTACAAATGAGGATTAACACTCATTCACCATATTTGGAATGTGAAAGAATATATTAGATATTAATACAAAATTACAATCACAAAAGTTAAGTTAGAAAATGACACCCTGGGATATAGAGGTGTGATTAAAAATTATAGAATTACTCTCAGTGATTGACAGTGATGTGTTTGCCTCTCCTTCTGTTCGAAGGGTTTTGATGACTGAGTACAAGAACTCAGAATTTGCTTGTTTGCAGTGTATGTGCTATTCAAGAAATGTTTCTCTCAAGGGCTGGGGGGGGGGGGAACAGACGAGAAACCTCAATTTTACATGTGCCTAATGTGCTTGAGGTACAAGATAAACAGAATCTGGAACATAAAACATAAGAACATATAAGCTGAACACTGAGAAGAAGATAAATACAATTTTGCTAACCAGTAAAAAAAATATTTACTACATTAGAGTTCCAAAGATATTTAATATCAGTAACATTTCAAAAATTATTGAGGACATTTCACGACTCAAAGAATTAGAAATAACTGAGACAAGTAAGTCTTTATGTTAAAAGATATTAATTAAAAAATTCAAATCCCATAAAATGTATTCAACCAAAATAACTGCACAATTTTGTGGAGACACCACCTAGTGCGAGAATATAATTCAGCAAAGTTTAACATTCCTGTGTGTTGTACTTCTGTTTCAATTCTCCTGAAAGAATGTGGCAACTTCAGGCACCATAAAATTAACAAAGAAATTACTAATCAACAAAAATCATGCTAGAACCATCTTCCTGTCTTTTGTCATGTTGCTACTAGGACACATAAAATTTTAATGTTACAAGCACACATTATATGTCTAAGTCCAGCAGAACGTTTCAGATTGATATTAAATTCAGTTGCCACTCATTCTATCAGAAGACTGAGTGATTCCCAGCTGTGCAATTACTGGGAAATTTTGTAGGCTCAAGACTCATCATACAGAATTACAAATACATCCTTTCTGAATAACTAAGAGAACCCCCAAAATGTGTTTCAGAAGAAAAATATTAATTCAAGAAGTTTTTCAGGGTAAACAGCAAAGGCACAATGGGTATTAACTGTTGTGTCTCTTGACCCTTGTTCCCACAGCTTCCTTCTCTGCCCTTGTGAAGAGCAGCTGTGCAAAACAGCAGGTCCCTGCTCACCACATCCACTCACACCATGCCTTTCATTGTCTCTGCCTAATTGCACCACTAAGGCCAATCTCCACTGCTTTCTACTGCTTTGTGCGTGATAACAGCGGCACAGGGACAGGAGAGTGAGGAGCATTCGGTTTTGTACGTTACAGAGAGCAGCCCTTGTCAGATCCTGCTCAGTAACACACATGCAGGCCTGCAGCCGGCAGGCAGCGATAATCGGCCATCCAGAAGGCAGCACCTGAAGAGCATCGAGTTGCTGAGGAACTGCCCATGCTATGGTCGGATCAACAGAATTTTCCTGTGAGTGATGGTATCTGAGAAAATAAAAGACCCCTATATTTGACTTTATTACTCTGTGTTGAATTTGCAAGCCTTTTAAGAAGAAGATAACCAATGCCTCAACAACTTGATCATTGTGAAACAACCAACAAAAATGATTCACACCAGAACACACAGCTACAACTTCTCCCTGCTGAACAAATTTCCTAATACTCTTTCCAGGTAGAACTAAATACAAAGACATTTCAATACAAGTCTGAATAAAACAAAAATATTTTAATTCAATCAGATGGACAAACTGAATATTGAAAATGTCCCTTGCAATTCAATAATGAAGTTTGTACTTTGCTGCATTTATAGAGCTATTAAAAATTAGGAAGCACATAAAGCAGAATGTGTTTTTTTTTTCATTTCTAGCTCCATAGCTGCAAGGATTTTGCTACAGAATAGAAGTGCAAGCCTGGCATTGTAAAGTCTTTTAGAGACAAAATTTAGGATTTTTAAATCTGCATACAAAAATGTCATTAAGAAATAACTTAGTTATATACTGCTTATTTTTAACCCTATTGTGATGATTTACATTTAATGAATGTAAAACTAGACCTAAGTGTTTTTTTGACAAATACATAAATCTTATTCATTACTTGACAAAGTTGAGTTTTAGTCTTAAAATTTATAGTGACTATTTGTTGAGTAGAAATCCAAGTCTCATCTTTGTTATGGCAGAATGCTTTGCTTGTTTTTTTCAGACTATTTTCTGTCCAAGAAGAAAACACTGGGCCAAACTGTAAGAATTATATTATATAAAGTGCTAAAAAACCCTTCAAAAACTCTCTTTGGAAAGCCAAGTGGAGTTAAATTCTACTATACTGGAGAACTTATAAAAAGCTTAAAAAACCCCCAAGAGATTAGAGTTATGTTTAACACAGAGGGTGTTTCCAGACTTTTCCTAGAGCAATGGCTGAGGAGTCCATGCCAGCTTACATCTATCAGGAAGCATTAAGACAAACAGTGTACTGGTATATGTAATGTATAAACAGTAAATAATATTGCATTTATTTCTTCTTTTCTGATTTCACAAATTTCTGACATAATGTAACAGTAGTAGTCCACTAGATAGAACTAAATTTAGCAAAGAAAAAATTCTCTATTGAACTCTATAAAAATTAATATAACCCGATGATTGCACCATCCATAAGAAAAAAAATAATTAATCCTCATCTCTGTCATTGCTTTTGCACGGAAGACCCTGCTTAGATATAAGATACTTCACTCAAAAATTATGAATATACATTTGAGTAGTGGACAATGGACATTATATTGATTTCAATTTAGTATGACAGTAAAAACCAATTGGAGGAAAGGACTAGTAATACATGATATTCAAGTTACAAGAAGGCCTAAACTCATAGTCAATAGAGAGGATAATTCTATACTTACTTTCTGTTTAGCACAGTTGAGGTAACTTTAATGAACTGGGCCAGTGCTGTTGAAAGTAAAGGAAATTCAGAAAATGGAAGCAGAAGTTCAAGTCCCTAATTTTCTGTAGTAGTAGGTTTCTCCTTAAAAACACTCATGTATAATTTGTCATTTATGGCTTCTTATTTATCAAAATAAGAAGGTTATTTAGATTTAGCATAATAAAGGATTGGGCAATATATTCTGACAATGTCAAGTTCTGTATTCATTCAGTGCATTGAAGTAATATTTGGAGAAAATCTCAGGAGCACTGGGAATTACAGAGGTGAGACAATTAACAATCTTCTCCAAATTTCTAAAGACTTGATTTAAATCAGTCCTGAGACATCATGTCAAATGATTCAGTAGAAATGAGTGGAGGTTCAGGTCTACTGAAGCTGCTGAAGGTGTATCACAGAATACTAAAAGCAATTTCCCTGAAAGCCTTTGCCTACTTTAATATATGTTGACTTGCCTCAATTTGACTTAATAGACTTTGACTTTTAATTGACAACACCTGTACTAATTCTATTGTAGTGTTATCTAACTTTTTCATAAGATATACTACAAATACTGTATTTCTAAGCATTGACAGACTGTATATAATAGTGTATAAATCACTGAAGGTGCTGTACAAGGGATTTTTTTCTTCAGTTTAGCATTTGGAAGAAGCTAGTTCTGTCTAAATTGGAAGGTCTACATTAGAAAATACAGACAAAAATCAGAGTATAGAACAGAAGAATTCTGTCATGGAATACCAGCTCTATCAGTTTCAAGGCAGCTGAGGCTAAACAAAACCCATAGGTTTTGGTCCAACTTCTTCATAAGGGCATTGCTTGAAAAGACACTTAGTGGAAATACTGTTCAAGTCTTTGTCTCACATGACAATACCAGGAATGATAACTTCAGTCACTGAGGCACAGCTTCTAGGACATATTAAATGATTATCACAGAATGGCTTGAGTTGGAAGGGACTTTAAAGATCATATAGTTCTAACCTCCTGCCATGGGCAGGGACACCTTTCACATGACCAGGTTGCTCAGAGCCCCACTCAACCTGATCTTGAACATATCCAGGGGTGGATCCATCACTTCTCTGGGCAGCCTGTTCCAGTGTCTCACCACCCTCACAGTAAGAATTTCTTCCTAATACCTAACTAAAACCTGCTTGCTTTTACTTTGACGTTGTTCCCCGTTATCTTGTCATGATACACATTTTTAAAAAGTCTTCATCTTTTTTCTATGCTCCATTCATATACTTCAGGCAGCAATTATGTCACCTTCTCTTCTCCCAGCTGAACAGCCCCAATTCTCTTTATCTCACAGGAAAGGTGCTCCAACCTTTAATCACCTAACTGGCTATCACACTTCATCATCAGTTTCAAGACACAGAATTCTCAATGGAAAGAACCATCATGTTTATGGGTTACTTTTATGCACCCGAAGTTCAGGACTCGAGTCATGTCTATATAAATCCAGCCTACTCCTCAACTATTATTTAGTGCTACACAGAGAGGATACTTACTTTTCCCTTGTACTCTTGTAAAAATGTTTTCCATTAATATTTGATTATTACCCTTCTTTAGATAGGCTTCTCAAAGATTGTGTATCAGAAATGCAGATCAAAGACTTATCAAAATTGATCAGCAATTTATTTTATTCTCATATAAGTCCTTTGGACACATTAGCAGAAAACTGCCATAATTTATGCATGCAGAAGAATGAACAGTGGGGAAACAAGAGTTCTATAGAAGTTCATGCATAACAGTCAAGATACAGTAATTATCTTTGGTTTGCAGAAAACATTTGGTTCTGTGCATAACTTTTACCTTTTACATATTCATTAAGCTGTTTGTATTAAATGTTGTTTTAAAATGAGTCCACGCTAATTTTGCTGATAAAAAAATGATTACTAGCTCTCATTATTGTTTAATGTGGTTTGCTAATTACTTGTTATTTAGACTAAAAATGTTACTACTAATGTTCTGTTAATAGCCAGCACTCTTGGCCAGGCTTTTGGGAAGAAATCTGTTTATGTATGTACTTGGTTATATGTCTGTTCTGAAGGCCCTTGCAAATTACTGCTCAGTCTTTTCCCTCATGTTAAGTATTTTCAGCTAGAAATATTAATGTGGTGTGCTCCATCACTGGCTGTTACTGGAAATCTCCTGCATCTGCATGTACTTGGACTGCACGTGAACAGTTTCCCATACAGATTCCTGACAGGTAAATGACAAGAGGTGAAGTTTTTTCTCAGAAATAAGGTCCATTATATTTTAGTGAAACAACTTCCTGCAGGTGCTGAGATTGCTTCAGCTCATTCATATGCCAGCTCCTGCAAGCTGATACCTGGCATGGGTCTACCTCAAATAAAGCTGACTGAAGAAATCAGCACTGCCTTTCACCTGTGAGTCAAAATTATTCTGAAAACAGATGTGGGCTTTGGTGAGGAAATAGGCAAAATGGCCCATTCATTTTCTCTAACAATTATGTTTTAAGCAAGTTTCTTATGTTGGTGTGGAGAATCAAATGACATCACATTTGGATCAGCAAATAGGATTGTGAAGGACCATTTACACTGTTCTTTATCATGGAAAATGGATTTAACATTTTTCCTGTAAACCTCCTTCATTTAGTTCTGTCCTATGGTCATAAAAAAGATTATTTTCAATGGAAAAATATATCAAATATTATACCACTTGTGAACACAACACATATGTAGAACAGCTGATTGCACAAAGTCTAACTGTATATATTTTTTAGACTGGAGTATTAATTTATGAGATATGAAAGAGCAAAAATAAATATATCTTCTGGGAAGAATACATTTTAAAGTAATTTGCAGTTTTGAGAAAAGTTACTTGATCATTTGGTAAATGCAAAACCATTCAAATCTTATACAGATAATGGTTTATTTACATATTAATATAATATAGTATATAATTAATTATTTGTTATAATTACACAATGGTTTTATTAATTTCTAATTAATTAAAATACANCTGTTTCCCTGGAAGTAATTTTTTTAAACAATAGCATCGAGAGCATTTCTGTACAATGAAAACAAAGACAAGCACTTTGAAAACCAACCATAAATTATGTATGCATCTCAGATAGGTGTCAAGCAGCCAACCAACTTGTTTAATTGAAAAACAAACAAAAAACTACAGAATGCCACTTATAAAGTGCTTGCTTAATATAAAAATAAATGATGTTAATGGGAATAAATACTTTTGTAGCATAGCAACTGAGGCCAATTTTCCTCAACATCTCTCTCTACTGACAGCTTTCTTTGGTTTTGGATACTAGCTAGGGTTTTCAAGCTGAGAAAGGCGATTTTCTAAAATTGGCATTTTGCTCCCTTGCAAACCTTAACTGTAGTTAGTGATTTGCTCTGTTGCTTTGCTTCTCATGAATTATCCAAAATTGCTCCTTCCCTTTGGTCTATCTTTAAAAATATGCTACAATAAATCAGTACTTGGCTATGTGAATGGACAGCCATCTGTGAATTGCTGTAAACTACATACAGGATAAAACTAGAAAAACATGATTTCATCAAAAAATCACTCCGGATTAAAAGCAGTTTTTTTTCTCTGTAATGGTAAATTCTTCAGATTTGCTTTTATGTTTAAAGTTTCAGCATAGAAGAGAATTTTATCAGCATAAATTTTACCTCCTTAGTTCAGACAGAATGTGAATTCACAGTAGCGTGAAAAACAGATTTAAGTATTAATATTTCATGTAAAATAGATTGTGCTTCATAGATGCAATGTCATTTGGCCCTACAAATTCACAAAATCTGTGTGACATCTCTCAGCTGTAAGAATCCATTACTTTACGTCATAAAACGAAGGCATGCCAGGCTTTGCAGTTACAGAGTCTCCAAAAACATAAAAAATTGACCTATTTATTTGTAGACTTTTGGCAGGAAGTTTTTTAATTTAATAATTTGAAATCTAGAAACTGGTCATTCAGATTGTGGGTGGGTATGGGTATTATGAATTGGCCTCACCAAAGAAATTTACTATTTCACAGAATAAACTGAGTTGAAAGGTGCCCACAAGGATCATTGAGCCCAATGCCTGGCCCTGTAGAGCACCATCCCCAAGAGTCACACCATGGGCCTGAGAGCTTTGTCCAAACACTTCTTGAACTCTGTCAGGGTTGGTATTGTGACCACTTCCCTGGGGAGCCTGTTCCAGTGCCCAACCACCCTATGGGTCAAGAATCTTTGTCTAATGTTCAACCTAAATCTCCTCTGGCACAACTTCAGACCATTCTCTTAGGTCCTGTCACTGGGCATCACAGAGAAGAGATACAAGAGTGGGATGCTATGAATGACCAGTTTCAAGATTTAGCTTTGTTTATTAAAATCCTCTGCTTGTTTGCCTCCATACTATATTCTACTCTTCAAACTCTATAGTCTAACCCATTTCTGGGCAATACAATCACACAAATGTAAATCCAGTAAAGTCAAAGCCCTGCCCTCCAAGACCTTACAGTGACAGCAGGAAGACCTTGCAGTGTTCTCTTTTAATTGATCATGCAAATACAGTCTTTCACTTTGCATCTAAAAAAACAAAGAAAAAATTAGAATTGACTATCCAAGAAAAACTGGTTTCCCAAACTACAGTTTATGTAATTCAGTTTGTTGAAAGTAACAAAAGGACCTGGATGAAAGCTAGATTAAAATAACTCAGATATCTAAAACACTCTGGGTAATTGCTGATTACTGAAAAGATCAGTCAGAAGGTGATTATGTATTTTCTTCTTTCTGGCAACTTTTGAGTGTGCAATCTTCATGTAGCTTTGGAATTTCATCTGCTGATAGCTGATCATATCCATGAGTCTGAAGGAGGGCTACCAAGATGATCAGAGGGATGGAGCACCTCTTCTATGAGGAAGGCTAGGAGAATTGGGATTTTCAGCCTGGAAAAGAGAAGGCTTTGGGGTGACCTAATTGCAGCCTTCCAGTACCTGAAGGGAACTTACAGGAAAAATGGGGCAGGATTATTTACAAGAGTATGCAGTGACAGGACAAAAGGGAACAACTTCAGACTGAGAGTAGGTTTAGATTAGATATTAGGAAAAAATTCTTTACTGTGAGAGTGGTGAGGCACTGGAACTGGTTACCCAGAGAAGTTGCGGATGTCCCATCTCTGAAGGTGTTTCAGGCTGGGTTGGATTAGGCTTTGAGCTACCTGATCTAGTTGAAAGTGTCTCACCATGGCAGCAGGGGGTTTGGATGGACTATATGATCTTTAATACCCTCTTCCAACCCAAACCATTAAAAGATTTTATGATTCTATGATATAACAGGTAATTTGTACAAGGATATTATTTTTCTTAATACCATCTCCACCTGGCCTAAACAATGTGACTTTTGGGGTCGAGGATTTGATAAAATCTGCAATAAGTTTTTAAACTGAAGCCAATGTTCAGTACAACACCCATTTACTAATTAGCATTTCGTAATGTGCAGTGCTTGAAGATTTACGCTGACGAGCTGATAGTAATTAAAATTATGTACATAGGGCAACAATAGAAACCCCATTGTTTATGCACTTAAGTCAGCATATTGTATTTTCCTATAATTGATTCAATTAATCTTCAGCATTGCTTTTTCCTCTGATGTTGAGATGGAAAATCTCATCTTTTCCCTACAGCAGGAGAGCTCATCTCTGGCTCAACCTCCACGAAAATACCAGGTAAAATACAAAGCTAAGTGGAAGCACTGNTATTAATTTCTAATTAATTAAAATCCATTCTTTTCCCTTTATAGTAAGAGCCCAATGCTAAGATTCTATATACAGATTCAGAAACACAAATGAAACCATAATGCGGAATAACCCAGTTTTCACTTTCTTACTGTTCAGTCCTTTGTAATATTTCACTGGCCTATTTCTTTGGAATATAAAGATCCTGCAAAACTTAGGATGGCTAGAATGACGCTGTTTCCCTGGNTATTAATTTCTAATTAATTAAAATCCATTCTTTTCCCTTTATAGTAAGAGCCCAATGCTAAGATTCTATGTACAGATTCAGAAACACAAATGAAACCATAATGCGGAATAACCCAGTTTTCACTTTCTTACTGTTCAGTCCTTTGTAATATTTCACTGGCCTATTTCTTTGGAATATAAAGATCCTGCAAAACTTAGGATGGCTAGAATGACACTGTTTCCCTGGAAGTAATTTTTTTAAACAATAGCATCGAGAGCATTTCTGTACAATGAAAACAAAGACAAGCACTTTGAAAACCAACCATAAATTATGTATGCATCTCAGATAGGTGTCAAGCAGCCAACCAACTTGTTTAATTGAAAAACAAACAAAAAACTACAGAATGCCACTTATAAAGTGCTTGCTTAATATAAAAATAAATGATGTTAATGGGAATAAATACTTTTGTAGCATAGCAACTGAGGCCAATTTTCCTCAACATCTCTCTCTACTGACAGCTTTCTTTGGTTTTGGATACTAGCTAGGGTTTTCAAGCTGAGAAAGGCGATTTTCTAAAATTGGCATTTTGCTCCCTTGCAAACCTTAACTGTAGTTAGTGATTTGCTCTGTTGCTTTGCTTCTCATGAATTATCCAAAATTGCTCCTTCCCTTTGGTCTATCTTTAAAAATATGCTACAATAAATCAGTACTTGGCTATGTGAATGGACAGCCATCTGTGAATTGCTGTAAACTACATACAGGATAAAACTAGAAAAACATGATTTCATCAAAAAATCACTCCGGATTAAAAGCAGTTTTTTTTCTCTGTAATGGTAAATTCTTCAGATTTGCTTTTATGTTTAAAGTTTCAGCATAGAAGAGAATTTTATCAGCATAAATTTTACCTCCTTAGTTCAGACAGAATGTGAATTCACAGTAGCGTGAAAAACAGATTTAAGTATTAATATTTCATGTAAAATAGATTGTGCTTCATAGATGCAATGTCATTTGGCCCTACAAATTCACAAAATCTGTGTGACATCTCTCAGCTGTAAGAATCCATTACTTTACGTCATAAAACGAAGGCATGCCAGGCTTTGCAGTTACAGAGTCTCCAAAAACATAAAAAATTGACCTATTTATTTGTAGACTTTTGGCAGGAAGTTTTTTAATTTAATAATTTGAAATCTAGAAACTGGTCATTCAGATTGTGGGTGGGTATGGGTATTATGAATTGGCCTCACCAAAGAAATTTACTATTTCACAGAATAAACTGAGTTGAAAGGTGCCCACAAGGATCATTGAGCCCAATGCCTGGCCCTGTAGAGCACCATCCCCAAGAGTCACACCATGGGCCTGAGAGCTTTGTCCAAACACTTCTTGAACTCTGTCAGGGTTGGTATTGTGACCACTTCCCTGGGGAGCCTGTTCCAGTGCCCAACCACCCTATGGGTCAAGAATCTTTGTCTAATGTTCAACCTAAATCTCCTCTGGCACAACTTCAGACCATTCTCTTAGGTCCTGTCACTGGGCATCACAGAGAAGAGATACAAGAGTGGGATGCTATGAATGACCAGTTTCAAGATTTAGCTTTGTTTATTAAAATCCTCTGCTTGTTTGCCTCCATACTATATTCTACTCTTCAAACTCTATAGTCTAACCCATTTCTGGGCAATACAATCACACAAATGTAAATCCAGTAAAGTCAAAGCCCTGCCCTCCAAGACCTTACAGTGACAGCAGGAAGACCTTGCAGTGTTCTCTTTTAATTGATCATGCAAATACAGTCTTTCACTTTGCATCTAAAAAAACAAAGAAAAAATTAGAATTGACTATCCAAGAAAAACTGGTTTCCCAAACTACAGTTTATGTAATTCAGTTTGTTGAAAGTAACAAAAGGACCTGGATGAAAGCTAGATTAAAATAACTCAGATATCTAAAACACTCTGGGTAATTGCTGATTACTGAAAAGATCAGTCAGAAGGTGATTATGTATTTTCTTCTTTCTGGCAACTTTTGAGTGTGCAATCTTCATGTAGCTTTGGAATTTCATCTGCTGATAGCTGATCATATCCATGAGTCTGAAGGAGGGCTACCAAGATGATCAGAGGGATGGAGCACCTCTTCTATGAGGAAGGCTAGGAGAATTGGGATTTTCAGCCTGGAAAAGAGAAGGCTTTGGGGTGACCTAATTGCAGCCTTCCAGTACCTGAAGGGAACTTACAGGAAAAATGGGGCAGGATTATTTACAAGAGTATGCAGTGACAGGACAAAAGGGAACAACTTCAGACTGAGAGTAGGTTTAGATTAGATATTAGGAAAAAATTCTTTACTGTGAGAGTGGTGAGGCACTGGAACTGGTTACCCAGAGAAGTTGCGGATGTCCCATCTCTGAAGGTGTTTCAGGCTGGGTTGGATTAGGCTTTGAGCTACCTGATCTAGTTGAAAGTGTCTCACCATGGCAGCAGGGGGTTTGGATGGACTATATGATCTTTAATACCCTCTTCCAACCCAAACCATTAAAAGATTTTATGATTCTATGATATAACAGGTAATTTGTACAAGGATATTATTTTCTTAATACCATCTCCACCTGGCCTAAACAATGTGACTTTTGGGGTCGAGGATTTGATAAAATCTGCAATAAGTTTTTAAACTGAAGCCAATGTTCAGTACAACACCCATTTACTAATTAGCATTTCGTAATGTGCAGTGCTTGAAGATTTACGCTGACGAGCTGATAGTAATTAAAATTATGTACATAGGGCAACAATAGAAACCCCATTGTTTATGCACTTAAGTCAGCATATTGTATTTTCCTATAATTGATTCAATTAATCTTCAGCATTGCTTTTTCCTCTGATGTTGAGATGGAAAATCTCATCTTTTCCCTACAGCAGGAGAGCTCATCTCTGGCTCAACCTCCACGAAAATACCAGGTAAAATACAAAGCTAAGTGGAAGCACTGCATTAGGGAGCAGGATATAAATAGCGAATGCTCACCACCATGAGTCTCTCACAAAGGTGTGTCTTGAGCGTATTACACTCAGTAGTAAGTGTTGGGAAATATGACCAAAAAAAGGTTTGTCCTGACAGTCACTAAGTATGAAGTTGCTCAAGAGTTACCTATGTAAAGAGCTGCACCAGCTTTATGTTGACATTGCTATGTTAAGGGCAGAATTATCTGTTGCCTCAGAGAGAATTACACAGTAATCTGAAGTCTCAGCTCGCAGTTCTTTGCGGGGAGGGGAAACACAGTGTGTGCGTGTGTGCAGTCTCTGAGAATTCTGGATTCACAAAACATACAAGCAATTCTTGTAGTGAGCAGCTGGAGACAGACTATATTATTACAATAAAGTTGTTTAAAAAGGTAAGTTGCAAAGGAGAAAACTTGGGGAAAACCTATTAAAAACTTCTGTTGTGATATCATATAAAGGAAGGAATTCACCCTGGATTCCACAAAAGACTGGAATCCCACCTCAAGCATCCAGAAATTATGGCAAGAACTCAAGCAAGTTCAGGAAACCTAAGAATTTCTCCTGAGTGGACAACAGCATGGGTCAATACCTTACCTCTGCCTATCTGCATTAGCAAGTAGCAGAGCACAAGTGCAGACCTGGAGTGAAAGAATTATTGGCAAGCATGGCAAGCACCTGCACTCCACCGCTGTGGATGGGGGAGCAGGTCTAGGTATTTTGGATAAATTTTAGTCTTGTCCTGTAGACTTAATGCTTAGTAACTGTTGGGATCCAGTAGGGCTACTACCAGAGTGCAAAGTTGTGCTTCACTTCATCCAAAAGGGATTAAACATGTGTTACAACATGGTTTCATGACTTGAACAAGAATGTAGGAAGAGCAGTGACTGGCACTTCCCTTGGAACAGGCATGCCTCTGTATGGATCTGTCCCATATTTGAACACATGCTTCTGATGTCTCAGTCAGTTATTCTCTTAACTGAAATGAGATTAATGATGTTTTTGAAGTACATCAGGGCTACTAAGATGAAAGCTACCTAATGTGGTACCTACCAGGTGCTTTCCTTTAAAGCCCCAGTCTGCTGTGCCACTAGATGAATGCAGTTTTGAGAGGGTCTCCATGAGACAGCTGTACAACAGCATTTCATACCATGCAAGCAATTTAGGACCAGATACATTAGCAACACACTGCAGCTGTTTTACAATATTCCCACAGCACAAAGAGGCCATAAAACCAATTTAACTAGTCTGTTAAGTCGGGTTCATGGCTGCTTTGTGCCAACAGGCACAAAGCTGCAGAAACGTTTGAGTGAGCTTGTCCTGCATTCTGTCTTCAAAACAACAGAAAACCTTTAAATAGTCTCACCTGAAGTGATGTATTATTACATTTGCCAAAGTATCAACCTACCTGGAAATCTTGTTGCAAAGTGGAAACACAAACAAAAGGAAATTGCTCATTCAGGAAAAAAGAATGAAAATAGCATACAAAATAGGGTTCATTCTCCATTTCCAGTTCACCTAACATTGGTGTTCAACAAGAGAGAGAACATTCTTACCTGCCACAAAGGTGTGTAGAGGCAGCAGCAGTTAAGACAGACTTTCTCTGTTCTACCAGGAAGCATTTACTGAAGCTATTAGAATTCAAACAGGCTCTGCTGGGCACTGAGTTTTATTCTTACTTGTTTTAAAAGTATACAGCAGGTGGTCTTGAAAACACAGATACTTCAGCGCTGTTGGAGATATTTCCTGAAGTCTACTTTTTTCCCCAAAGAATGTGAAAAATGCTGTTTCATTGACTGAGAAAACTTTACTTTATGCATCTAGTGTTACAATACATGGAGGCCTTGCATGGCAAGTGCAAAAATGAACCCACTAAAATAATAATTTCTGCATCTGTTTCTAAAAACATATAATGATGATGTCTCATGCTTGCAAATGTTATTTTACCTTTCCTTAATATCCACCTAGGCTAAAATAGTCTACTTTAAAGATATTAACTATGTTGTTTCTAACCAATACAAAGCTACTGACAAAAGCAGTTTGTTTACTAGCACGTTATAGGCTTGCTATGGACTTACAGATACACACTTAGCAGAGACAATTCCAGTTTGTGATAACTTTCAGGGGAAAATAGTATCTATTTTGATAGCTATATACCTGCATTCCACAAAACAAATACTGTCCTTGGTTGCACTCATATGATGACCAAGCCAAGGAAGATTAAAAGAGTTCTCATGTGTTTGACTTTTTATTGTCTGCTTTTTTCCCAACTCACCACTCACTTATCCTAAATAAATGACCTGCTAGTGGAGAGGTGAAATCTGCTGTTTTTTCTTAGTTGCCTAGGCCTCACAGGAAACTTCAGTCAGGAGCACTAGCTGTAGCAACCTTAAGCTATCTCCAGATGTGTATGTAAATCCAGCTACAGAGAAACGATGGAAAGAGAAGCTGGCCGTCATCTTCGAAATAATGAGTCTGGCCACATGTGCTGTTAGATTTATGTCAACCACAAATTTTAGTCTGTGACCTGGATGATACAATCACTTTCTCTCAATAATTGTATAAAGTGGTATTTCAAATGCCATGCATTGAAAGAATGTGGCTGTTTTTTGTATTTTATATCAGTTGATAATTCATGCACAATATGTGCTCATGGGTAACTGTTACTACGTTTCTTGTGATCTTATCTGGAAACTACAAGCCTTTTGATGATATAACATAAAATTAAACTGCCTTAGCCTTACCCTTTTAATATTTTTCTGTCTAACTGGCAGATATAGAGGGAATGCACAGCCTATTACATGCAAATTTGGAGACCCATGACTTGGAAATTATAATGGCTACTAATTAATCCAGTTTGTAGTGCAGAAAATACTGTTTTCTGACAGTGTTTCAAAGCTTAAACACATTATTTACTGTGGTTCCTAAGTGAAGTGTACTTTACCCAGGAATAAGACCTCAGTTGAGAACACTGTATCAGAACTCAGGTTTCAGAAATGTGAAAAAAGAATTGGAAGGCATAACACATGTAGAAACTTGGCCACTCACTGACTGTTATATACAGTCTTTAAGTGAATGTGAGCACAGGTATATAAACTGGATCTCAGTTTCAGTTAGAAAAAACAGATACATAAAATTAGCTTTTCTTTACCACACTGAAATAAAGAAAAAGTTTATTTTTATGAGGAAAGGATACCTGTCCTCTTTGTACCAGGCTATACTCAACCTATTCAATGATTAAATTAACAGTATTTATAATCCTTATGAAGCTAAAAGGTTTCAAGGCATGAAACAAACTTATATTCCATTCACTGGTGCTCTGTGAGAGACTTGGAAAAAACCTGCTAGGACCCTAAAATCTCAATTTTTATCTCATCAGCTGGATAAGTTTTTCAACAAAGTCACGTAGTCTTAGCTTAGATAAGGGAAGCTTTTGAGTAACTATGCTTAAAATAGTACAAACCCAGAGAGAATCAATCCTCCAAAACATCACAGAACCAATCAACAGTCTTCCAATGATGGAGTGATTAAGACTGTCCTCTGGTGACCAATTTCAAAATAAAGAACATTACAAAGTGCCAGAGATTGAAGTTAGGTTATTTTCAATTCTTTTGCCAAATGAAAGAAACCCACACTCTCCCCCTTTCTCTCCTGATTACACCCACACAGCACATTTTCATACTACGTGTACTTTCCTGCTTGTTACCTTTCTATATGGTTTTAATTGCATTTCTTTTAGCTTCTCCATACATTGACCTAAACCAGTTTCACAACAAATTAAATTTTCATTATTAGTTGATTAATAGGTATCTACTTCCTTGTAGATACCTCTCCAGTTTAAATCTCCAGTTTAAAATCTTGACTTCCTATTTCTCTGCTTTGTGTGATTCTTCAAAATCCAAAGGGTATCCTTCTTAATATTTGTTTTATATGTAATTCATATGATTTATATTGTTAGGAATTTTTTTTTTAAGAGATGGGACACATTTCTGTTTTAAGATGTGGTGGTTAAATGAGGAATATTTTGGAATTATTTTTGGGGTCGTGTATCTCAAGACACAACCACATAAAAGGCAGTTAACACTGTCTTTTATATAAAATTAGGAACGACAAGATATTAAGTTGACAAACTATGCACTCCTGAGATGAAAAAAATTAATTGTGAAGCCTTTATTCAGTAACTTTTCAAGAACTCTGTTAATAACATTGAGTTTCATCAGTAAATAAAATGGATACTTCATCATTATGGAATGATGGATCTATTTACATCAGCCATTACATCTGTATTCATCCAGGCTTTTATTTTATAACTCGAGGTGTTTTGTATCTCTACGCTCAATGAAGCCTTTTGAAATATTTAAAATTTTCCATTTTTAATGTCAATCTGACAGTGATTAAGAATGTGGCTATGTAAACTTAAGGATAAATTTAAGAATAAAAGCTCTACCTAAAATCACTCTTTAGTAGCAAATATAACAGGAACAAAGAAATTTTGAGGTCACAACCTGAAACTAATCTTAAACCAAAATACAAGATGTTTTGCCAGAAAAACCCTCAAAAACAAAGCCAAAAATCTTCAGTTTTCTAAAATATTAAGATAAAAATTTTCCATTTGACTGAAGGATAACAACTATAAACTTAACATGTGGTTACACTTTCCTGCATGCTATTGTTTGAATTATTTGGCCCAAATTTTTATAGATCATTAGATATGTCATCCTTTACAGTCATGCCAGGTATTGAACCAATGAGAATGAGGCCACTAAATGCTTTTGACAATCTAGGCTCTAGTAGATTTCTGTGTTCCAGTTCCTCCAGTTTTAAGAATGTGCATTAACTGATTATGGTAGACTGCCTTGTTCCTGCACCAAATGGTGGTCAAACAAATATGCAGAATATGTAGAAGACAGGAGAATTTTGAAAAACCTATAGAAGAAAAAATGGAAATAAAAAAATTATTTTTACTATTAACTCAAGGATGATTTTAAGATTTACTGCAGAATTTTATTATGATATATGAGCTGTGAAGAACCGAGTAACCAGTCAGAAGTCTGGCCATGGTCATGAGTCTGAGGTAGACAAAGAATCCCATTTTACACTGGGTGAACTGAATTATGACAAAGCTCTGGCACAAGTTCAGATTAACTGTGACTGATGTAGCCCATCCTCATCTTTAATGATCACAAAATTCTGGTCAGTTTTAAATTTGCTGACTTAATGTTACATACATGTTTTAGTATGACACTCTTTTGTACTGAAGATAACGTCAAGGGATTTGTCAAAAAAAACCCCCAAAAACCAAAAATCCTCAGTCTTTGAAAACATACAGATAAAAACTTTATATTTGACAAAGGATAACAATGTAACTCAACTTTAAGTATTAGTAAGTGAATGAGTCTAGTGGAGGAAGACAGGATTAATTAATCTACAGATCAGTGTTTCAGCTACAAGGAATTACTTCCCTGAAGTTCTTTTCCTGATAAAATGAATGAAAACAGGATTGGAGGCAGTGAATGAATGAGCTTTGTTGGGAGATAAAGAATTTCTTTTAGCCTTGGATTGATTTTAAGCTTTTTGTGCTTTCAGCCTAATCCTCTGGGAATGTAATAAAGTATTACATGAGGTCAGCATGAAGGTGAAAGTAGTATTTGGGTCCACAGGATTATCAAACTTCTGCTGTTAGACTCTCTTTTCCATATTCTCAATTAAAATTCGCAACTTATTTGAAATTGACATTAAGCAGTATAAAAATAGATCATACCACTCCGTGGCCATCAATATAAAGAAATACAAATAAAAGTCAAAATATCTGCAGAAAAAGTATGATAAGTATTCTGTTGGTTCTGTCAAGAACAATTACTAACCTAGTACACCTGGCTTTGCAGGTGGTAGAAATTTGCTTGAAAAACACACAGGAATTACAGAATTTCCAAATTTGTTGCCTTATTAGTTGCTTGACAAACTGTCAGTCCTTGTATGAAAGGGTGACCTTCTCAGTGGATGAGGGAAAAGCTGTGGATATCGTCCATCTGGACAGGCTGGAGAGATGGTTGAATCCTGTTCTATGAGGGTCAGCAAGGAGAAGTGTTGGGTCTTCTGGACAACAAATCTGGTGAAGAGTCTGAAGCACAAGTCTGAGAGGAGAGATGAGGAGAGGCTGAGGGGCCTGGGAGTGTTTAGCCTGGAGAAAAAGAGTTTGGGGGGCACCTTATTGCTCTCTATAACTAGCTGGAAGGAGGTTGTAGCCATGCGGGGGTTGGTCTCTTCCCCTAGTAACAAGTGATAGGACAAGAGAAAATTACCTGAAATTGTATCAGGGGAGATTGGATATCAGGGAATTTCTTCACTGAAAGGGTTGCCAAGCATTGGAACAGGCTGCCCAGGGAAGTGGTTGAGTCACCATTCCCCATGTATCCAAAAAACCCAAAGATGTGGTGCCTAGGGACCTGGTTTAGTGGTAGACCCTGCAATGCTAACTTAATGTTTCGACTCAATGATCTTAAAGGCCTTTTCCAAGCTAAACAATTCTATGATTCTATTCTGTAATGCAAATATCAAGAAGAAAATGTCTACTACAAATCACTAAATGTAGTTTAGAACAGTAATAATCCCTTCAAAAAAATTTCATTACAGCATTTAATGACTGGCTCACTGGAACATTATGGACTTTCAACATCATATTGGTTCATTAGCTGTTAAATTGGCCAACAGTGCTGGCACTGACCAACCCTGTAATAATCTTTGGTTATCCTTTCTACATTATCCCTACAGAAGTCATTCCTCCCAAGAAATGGTCATCGTAAGTTGGAAGTATATATTTGAAGTATATACTTAAGGTTTAAATGAATGCTTTGCTTATAACATAGTAACAAAAGTATACCAGGCCTCCACTGCATTCCAGCAAGGGTAATTTGCAGCTGTGTAAAGGCACAGCCTCTATTTTCACAGAGGTAACAGAGTAATGAAACCTGCTGCAATCAGCAGAAAGTTCAGTAAAAGCTACAAAACCTGTTCAGGCTCTGCAAATGCTCATCCCTGTATCCTGTCAGGAACATTGTCTTGCCATAATTACACTTTTATCAGAATTCAAGACAGCTAATTTAGATCCAAATCTGCTCTACGGCAGTATAAATTCTGGCTTGCACAATTGAGAACAATAAAAATAACAACAGGAAATATAAACACATATAGAATAAAACCTAAAAATCATTCTAATTAAAACCAAATAGGAATCACTCTTGAAAAATTTTACCCAAGCAACTGAAAGTCCAATTATCTTTTATTTCAAATAAGTATTTTTTTAATTATTAAGTAAAATATACTGTTCTTTTAATCAATATAAAATACCAAGGAAAAGAGTAGGAATGTTGTCTTTTACCTAGGATATCAAATGTTTTTATGGCTTTCAGGAGAATGAATTCAGTTTTCAACCTACACAGTTAGCTCAGTAGGAGTATATCACTAAATAAATAAATAAATGTTGTAAACCCATGTGTTTAGAAATCATTAAGTGAAGAAAGAAATCCTGTAATAATTAAGAGGTAGGAAATGCCAGTGTACTAAGCCATGGACATATAGGTTTGAATTCATGGAAAATCAGAATTACACTCAAAAGGAATTAGAAACTTGTGACTGTGCAGTAAGCCCCTAAAATAGAAGAATGCTCATAGGAGATAGTCAAGGACTTCTATAATTTTTCAATTATTATTGCAACACTATAATTAAAATACAACCAAAGTCGTAGGTCAGAACTTTTCCCCTTCTGAAAATGTTTTTGATGATGTCAGCACTGGTGAACTTTATTATAGAAAGAAAACACCTGACCTAAGAAGAAGGACTGTCGAGTCACTTCTAAGGAAAACATAATAAAAGGTCATTACTTGGTATAAAGTGCTATTAATAGATTTATTGCAATCTTTCCATATTGGTAGAAATAAAGAATGGGGACTTTGATGAAGTATAAATATAACTCTGGAGGAAAGGTGTTGCTATAATTATACCTCTGAGGATAGGAGACAGGAGATGGAGAAATTGCTATGAAAAAAATGAGCATGAGAGCAAATGAAAGGTGAGTGTTTCATTAAATCCATAACCTCTATTAATTAATTATTCTTAACACACATATATATATGTATATAGATATATATACATATATATATATATGTAATGGCAGCATAATTATCTCAAAGTCACTCCAGAATTGTCAGATGTAGTAAAGTGAATACAATCATTTTATCTTGAATTTTTGCATACAAATCTCTTATCTAAGAATTATTGTCCAACTAGTAATTTAGTTAACACAGTCACTACTTTGGAAAAACAGAAATTAACAATACATATGACAGAAGTTTGTAATTTTAACGTTTACACTTTTTGCACAATTCCCCTCATACTCTATAAAAGGAATTCAACAAAATCAATAAGTTGTTGAAAACAGAAATGTTACAACAATAACAGCATATACCAGAACAAATGTAATAAATGTTTCTTTGAAAGGATCTGGTTTTGGATGTGTCACTTGGGATCCTTTCAGTCTTTTTAAGAATATGTCAGGTGTTCTTATGGCATGGTTTTCATGCAGTTTGGTAACTGCATTATGAAAATACTTTTCTGAAAATTCAGTTCACACCAAGCAAGATAAGGTCACATAGGAATGACTTAATATTTAAGTGTCTCTAAGCATTACTACAAATATTTTAGAAAGTGTAATTAAGTTAGTCTTAAGAAAACCCTAGTACAATATAGTTGATTTTGAGATTTGGCACTCCTCATTGTTTTAATTTGACAAGCAAATAGTTTTGGAAATGAAGGGACAAGAATAATTTCCTTTGAAATTGTCTAGGACCCTAATGACCTCTTCTTAGGCTCATTCCTTTATACATTGCAACTGAAACGCGCACAAATGTTTCATCACCATCCTTTATTTTAACTTTGTTGCAGAACAGAATGAGTAAAACCACATGAACAGCAACGGCTGACTTGCTAAAGTTGGTCTAGCAGGAGTTACGAGAAAAATCATGAGAAAGATACATGAGCAAAAACTACAGAAATCTCATCCTTCTGCCCAGAACAAGAACCCTGATGTAGATTGCAGAACATCCTGTAGCAAGATAAACAAATGCACAAAAGAAAAGGTAACATTATAGATTGCTATGCATTAGCTAGCAAGTAGACAGAACAAGTGGTAATTGTTATATGCAAGCTAAAATAATATCAGAGCCTTTTTTCAATAAATGTCCTTGCATCATCGATGCTTGGTCCATGTGCTGCAATAGCCTCAAAACTTATCAGCTAAAGTTGTAGGTTTTCTGTGCTCCACAACCAAAATTCCATGTGGCCTGATTTTAGCATCATAGCACGGTCCCTCCAACAGAGGCTTTGCTGTTCTCAAGCCTCTTGACATTTGTCTGTTGTGGAGCTTTCTGGACACAACCCTGCACAACAGAGAGATGCCTTAGTGATTTCACCTACAACACAGACAGCAAACTTCCTGGGGCTGTGTGCAGCTCTGCAAATGTCAGAGCTCACTGAGTTGTCTCAGGTGGAAAGGTACACAAGCCAGAGGAAAGGTCAGGCAGCTATGATCCTGGATATACTGCCAATAACAAATAACAGTAAAGAATAATTTAAAAATTAATTTTCGTATGATAAAAATGAGTAACTTTTTAGCTCATTCTTTAATATAAAGTGATGTTATTTGCCTAGCATACCACTGCAGACAGTTCCAGAATTCTAAATTAATTTCTGACTGATCTGTACTAGAAGATTTACAACTTAGAAAAACCTATGATCTGAAGCCTGATTTATGACTCACTGACACATAGCAAATAGAGAGTATTAAGATGCTACTTGAACATGAAAGCATAGTGCAAAAGGAGCCTCTTCAGACACAAATAAAGAAGTTGGAACAGACAATATGCTCAACCACACAAAAACTCTGCCATTACGTAGCACTCTGGGGATTAAAGCAAATAAAAAGGTGACTCTTCTTAAAACATTGCTCATTGCAATAATGTACAAGCTGAAGATAAAATCATGCCACTTGCCCAAAGCCAAAAAGATACCTAAAATAAAATAAACACATTTCAAAATCTGGGGCTTCAGTGGCTGCAGCCTAAATACTCAATGCCCTAGGAAAAACTGCCTCCCAAAACCAAGGAAGTAGAGAACACTCTATCTAACTGAAAGAGAAATATAAGTAAATGTTAAATAATATTTCCTCAAATGGTAGATTGTTTTTGATGGAAGAGATTATTTATCTACCATGGACAAATATTAACTGACGGCAAACTAAATAAAATGCATGAGAGGTGTACTTTGGGGAAGATTCTTGCAGTCCAGCAAAAAAATGACTTTTAGAATTAGAATTCAAGTTTAAAGTAAAATGCTTACAATCACACTATTGTTTTTACATTAATTTATGTGCATTTTAGATGTGTGTTTTGTATTACATTATGAAGAAGGAAAAAGAATAGTCATCCTACAGTCATTCTTGGGGTATTTTTATATACACATACAAGAATTACTCTGAAATTCAAGTGATTATTCAAAACCACTCTCCCAAAGATAGTGTCCTGCTGAAACATTATAAATCAATTATTGATTTATTACTTATTATCAGCAACAAAGCCTACACTGGAGCAGGCTCCTGGCAGGACCTGTGGACCATAGAAAGAGGAGCCCATGCTGAAAGAGGTTTGCTGATAGGACTTGTGACCCCATGGAAGGGACCCACTATGGAAGGACTCATGATGGAGAAGTCTGGGGAGGACTGTTTCCCATGGAAGACACCCCACACTGGAGCAGGGGAAAAGTGTGAGGCGTCCCCTCCCCGAGCAGGAAAGATCAGCAGAGGTGTGTGATTACCTGACCACAGCCCTTGTTGCTGTCCAGGTGTGTGTGCTACTGGGGAGGAAGAGGCAGAAAAACCAGGAGTAAAGTTCAGCCCGGGAAGAAGGAAGGGATGAGGGGAAGGTGGTTGTAAGATTTGGTTTTACTGCTCATTACCCTACTCTGATTTTTATTGTTAATAAACTCAGTTAAATTTCTCTAAGCCTGTTTCACCCACAATGGTAGTTGGTGAATGTTCTCTCCTTGCCCTTAATCTTGATTTATGACCCTTTAATTATATTTTCTCTTCTCTATTCAGCTGAAGAGGGGAGTGATAGAGTAGCTTTAGTGGGGCATTCAGCCAGGGTCAATTCATCACAATATTGTAATCAGTATGACTTCTATAAAAACACGTCTGATTTATGCCATGGTAAAGAGCGGTAACCTGGCCTTAATCTCTAATCTCTTTAATGGAAGTCCATGTGAAAAAATAGTTATTGCTTATTTTTTACTATTCTAGCTATTTTCTATTTACTGCCCTATTTTAAGTGACTATGACAGTACAGAATATCTGGCTAACTAAAAACCCTATCAAACAAACCAGCACTGTAATCCTTTACTTGTCTACACTGTTCTGCTCCTGTCTGCATCAAGATATCAGGACTTGGTACATGATCCCTGCATCAGGTTTTAAGACTATACTTGTTTTAAAGTACTTACTGCTGGGTCTTAAAGTTAAGCAAAGACTTATGGAAATGAAGCTTTACTTTTATCTATTCCATAACATTCCATTTTAAAGGAGAATTTTCTATTTGAAATTCTTACTGGATATAGGGCGTGTCCCAAATCCCTTAGAGTGATGTAATATATCAATGATCAAAACACATTTTGGCACCAAAGTAAAGAAATAAGAAAATGATAGCAACAGAAACACTTTTTAAATTTCCTCCTTCAGGTAAGTCCTTACCACTTTCTTGTTAGTGATGTATTAAGTATGTCACTTGCATGCACATGACATCTTAGAATTACTGTTTAAGGCCACTTTTGAAAGCTCTAGTTATGCTTCTTATGATAATACTGCAGCACAAAAATTAGAAAAGATAAAGATTAGGCTAAATAATAATTATCCCTTATTAATCTATGAGCAAACAGTTAAAGTCAGCAGTATTACCACATCGATTGGGAAAATAATTATCAACACTAAAGATAAGACAGAAAGTTACACAGGACTGCATCATTAAAATTTTACTTGCCCTTCAGGAGATCTCTTACCCAGAAGGATAAACCTCACTGAGTTAGTCCTTGCTTTTGGTAAAAAAAAAAAACCCAAACAAACATCATACCCCCCCGCCCCAACCAAAAGAAAACACCACCAAAATCCCCTAATAAAGTAAACAAACAAAACACCCATTGAGAGGGACTGAAAAATAAGGCTCCAGAACCTGTAGCTCTGAATGACTTTTCATGCTCTGTTTGATTTTTGCTTTATAAGGTATTAAATGCTATGTACAATAGTGTCCCCTAAAACGCTTAAGCTGGGTCATCAGTTGCTATCAGTTCCTGAAATCCTTACCATCTTCTTAATCCCTGAATCCCACACCACGCCTGTCATTTCCTCCCCTCTCAGAGACTGAGATGGAGGCTCAACCTAAAGCCTGTTGATAAATACTGAAAGGAGGATTTACTGTCCCCTCAATTCACATTGCTTATCTTTTGGGGCATATCTGAGATGTGTTCTGTGGCAATGATTTTATCATTTCCTGCAAAGATCCCTGCCTTTGTGCTCTGTCAGTGATCCAAGGTTCGTGCAGCAAGCACTCAATTCTCTGCCACTTAGAAAAATTAGATAATCTACTGATTGGATAATCTGCTTGATCCATAAACTGTGTCATAATACTTTAGCAGGAAAAGCAGTCTTTTCTTATAGCTGTTGACTTCTTTGCCTCCTTTAACTTTCCTGAAGTGTTGATTGATAGTCTTTGCTCAGATAGGCAAGAATGTGAACGCAATAAGGACAGGAAAATTCAATGGCAGTTCAAATGAAACCTGCAATTTGTTTGCTACTACCCTTCAAACTAAAAAGTTTTTTGTAGAAGACATGTCTTGGAAACAAAATGAATCATGCACCATGTTCTCTGGACAGTCTCAGGTACCTTGATATTTATCATTAATAGAGCAGTATGGGAGTGTCTGAGTATACTCTCTTGATCAAAAATTGTCTATGTAAAAGTTAAAAGAGCCCAAAAATCTGCTGGCACTTGTAAAATCACATTCAAACCACAAAGACTACACTGCTCAAGACTGCTCCTGTTTAATATTTGAGAGATTATAAATTATTCAAAACAGCTATTTTTTCCCAAGATGTGCCCTTCAAGTTTCTTTTTAAAATCCATTTTTAATGGAGATTAATTCCTTTATTTCTTGCGAATTTTTTTTATTATGTCCTTGAAATTCTGATTTTATCTGGCATGCTATCAAGGGCTTGATCATTAAAATCCTCACAAAGCAAGAGTCAGTAAGTGGCTACATAGCAGTAAAACTATTTTTGGGTACCATTGTTTGGGATTTTCAGAGAGCTGAATCACAGAATAACATAGGATAGAATGGAGGAACGTCAGAATGACTACTTGTCCAACTCTTCACTCAAATAAGGGTAAATTTTGATTAGATCTCATAATTGTTATTAATGTGCCCAACTTCTTCAGAAGCAGCATGAAATCTGGAACTGAGCATTTAAAATCTGGCCAATATATTTCCATTTATTGAACATAAACATTAATAAAGGCATTTCTGTTTCACCTGCAATGTACAGCTTTAACATGTGAGCACTGAAAGACAAAGCAGACGCAAGATCTATGAAAGCAGATTAAACCCAAAGAGAAAGATTTAGCTTTGTTATAAGATGGAGAATATGTTCAAAAGCCTAACAAGTGGACATCTATACTGTGGTAGGACCAATGTAGACAAGATGACTTTTAATCTTCCACTGTGTTACCAACTTGAAAACCGCTATAATTCAGATGCCAACTGAGGCACAAAAAAATTTATAACAGTGCATATAAAATATGCCTGTTATGATTATACCATAATAGCAATGAATCTTCCTGTTTCCAGTTGTTAGACAACAGCTTATAGAAAACAATACATGCCATGTTTCCAGCAACCTTAACCACCTGGCTGTCTCCTGTCTTTCCTTCCACACAAAGCTTGAAGATCCCAGATTCCCAAGGAGATGGAAATTATCTGGGGAATCTCATATCATCTTATACCCAACAGAATAGAGAAGATTAATTAAATCACATTTTTCTTGGCAAAGAAAATACTTGCTAATGTTATTAAATAGAACTTCTACCTACTTTATCAGAAAATATGAGACTTAAAGTGATTTCCTTTTTCAGTAGTTTATTTCATCTGCTTGACAGTTTCCAGATCTTTATTTTCTACATAAGAAGGATGAGGCTGTGAGAGATGATTTATCTCTTCCCAATTCTACCAATTCAGACACACTGACTGTTAGAAACCAAAGAAAGCATACCAACACTACTGGTAAATGGAAATTTCACTTGTTGCATGGTTTTTTTCTTAGAGTTGCACCCATTTTTGTCATACTAGGATCAAAAATTTAATTCAACTTTGTTCCCTGTTAATGTTGCCAGCCTGAACAGAATTGATGCTATCTCTCTTTGCTGCATTTTTCACCACTTTTCTCTTTTCCAAATTTGAAAAAAAAACAACAAACCCAAACCATCACTGTAATATTAAAACTGTTGCTTGAGTTGGAAGGAAAAAAAACAAACAAGAAAAATGTATGTTCAGTTCTTAGTTTTTATAGCTGTCAAGTAGGGTAAGTTCTAAATAGGAAGCAGGAGAGCTGAATAAAAAATTATCTCTAAAAAATTCAGCGTTACTCTCTTTACCAACAGAATACAATATCCCAAAATAAGCACATGCCTCTCCCCCCCTGCAACAAACTCCAACTAAGTAACCAAACAAAAGCACCCCAACCTTTAACTAGCAGTTACCAGAGACATCCCTCTAAACAACTCAAAGGTTTAAATATCCCCATTTTAAGAAACATGAATAGAATTTGGATTGGAAATCAAGCTGTTATTACAAATCTTGTGTTTAATACTTCTCTCTCTTCCTGTATACAAGGAAGCCACTGAAGTTATGTCAAAATAGACTTAACATGATCAAAAACCTCAGTGCTGATAATGTTTTGCTAGTAAAGAACTACCACTTGCAATAACACCAAAAGTTTTCAAGTTACACATTTCTTTCTCTACAATTCCTTCCTGTTAATATTAATTTATTAGAACAAGCAATTATCCAATTATCTTCACATTTAAATTTCCTAAATGTCCACATTATAATTGCATTCATTAGTTACTGAAATTGCACCTGCAAATGCTATATCACAAATATAGCTATGAAATGTTTATGTTGTTTTTCTGTAATGGATATTTAATAATTTATTTTCATTATTAATACGTCCTAGTATTGTTGTAAGCAGCTCTGTAAAAATACTCTTTTCTGCAGAGATTAATTTATTGTGAAGGAAAGCAACCAACAAAATTATCACTAGGGTTTTTCTTTCCCTGTCTTGTGCAGTGACAAGGGTAATACTATGGCAATACTACTACCAACAACAGGTGACTTCTGCCAATGGGTTGCTACACTTCCAGCAACTGTATGAACAGCAAGAACAAGTAGCAGCAACTACTTTAAAAATAAATTTTGTGGTTTTGAGTTTTAATGTCTGTTTTAAGCATAGAATGTGTCTTTTAGTCTTTCTTACTAAAGTCTGTCTATTTCTCTTTGGAAGTTTGAAGAGTTTGAAGCTATAATATTGCTTTTTGTGACTAGTCCTCCTTCTGGGAAAATTTAGGAAAGGAAAAGAAAGTGGGTTAAAAAAATTTGTCACATTAAAAGTGAGTTAATATGTATGTGTCTATACAGCATGTATAAAATCTTTGAAGTATGAAAGTCCCACTGAACTTTTTTTACTGGTTGGGCATTTTTGTTTATTTGTTGGTTGTTTTGCTTTGTTTTGTTTTGGCACAAAACTCACCAAACTATTTCTGAAGATAAATTAGTGAAATATATAGTAGGAAGATGATTTACATGCAAATGAAATGACCCTTCAGGCATACAAATTCAAAATTTCTCCAACAGTTTAACAAAAGGGGACAAAGATTTAAAACTAAAGTATAAATAAAAGAAAGTAGCATCTCCCCAAAGAAAAATGTCTTCTGAGCTCAGTTTAAAAATATGAATTGGTAACAGTTTTGAAAAATTCCATGGCACAAGCCTATGCAGTAGAATACATTTTGCTGCTTATTGAGAAACCAGTTTCAACTGACTTCCTTCCCCTTTTCTGGTTCCCACTGTACAGAAACAACAATTGCCTAAAAACAAAACTGAAAAATAGACTGCTACTCAAAAAGAACTGACAAACTCTCCACTGTTACAGATGCATGATATTTTTCAAAAGCATTTCTGGAATTGAAATTCTGTGTGTTTTGACACTGATGACCTACTTAATCACACAGCAGTCTGACACATCATGAAACGTCTACTTTCCAAAACCCAGATGGACATTTAAAGCCTGGGTTTTTTTTTACCTATACCCTGTGTATCAAGATGAATTGGCTGCCTGCTACAATTATCTAAAGGCCCTTACTGCACTGACTACACATCAGAGAAGGCCCTTACCTGATGGACTGTTTCATTTCTATAGAGGAAATGGGATTGGGATTGTACATTGGCTGTTGCAATTAAACTGGCTCCACTGTCTTCATAACTTCTAGCAGGAGCACTTAGTCATACTGGAGCCTTTAGGGCTTGCAGAGGGTCAAAGAAAACATGTGTGTACTAAGGCAGGATTTCAAACATGTTTAAAATCATGACTAATGTCAACTCCCACCATGCTCACTGTATTTTTACTTCAAACCTTTTGGACTGTTTTACTTCCCCACCATGTTCAATTCTCTATTTCCTCATAAAACTGTTTTATTTATGATGATGATAATAATAATAATAATAATAATAATAATAATAA
>VZRX01009772.1:105601-119315 GCA_013398075.1 Notiomystis cincta | reverse complement strand
TAATAATAATAATAATTGTAGTAGTAGTAGTAGTAATGGTAATAAAAAAACCTTAATTTCAATATTTTATCCTTAGTTTAGGGTTCTCAGATTTTGAGGATGGATAGTCAAAGATTTGGCACTGGGTATCTGGCAACAAAACAACTTCCAAGAGTAACAAAACAATTTCCAAGAAGATGAGGATATTTACCAAAAGTGAAACTCTAGAGCTTCACTCTTGGCGTTCTTCATGGGCCAGAGTTACTCCTGACTTGTTCCCATATAAACAGAAGGCAGGTGAAGCATTGTAGGCCCAGCTTTCCATAAGGCTCTAGCTGCCCCACACGGAACAAGAAAAACGTGCACTGCTGAGACACAGTGAAAATTCTTCTATACTATTAACTTCAAGCACAGCCCAGGAACATTTCTTGGTACCATAATATGATCTTCTAGACCATTTCAGCTAGCACTTGAACCAAACAATTCCTAACACACTTTGGCAGCGGGAAGAGCCCAGATGCCATTAGGAGTAAAGATGAAGGATGTTTCCTGTCACAAAGCATCAGTGCCAGGCAATCCATCCAGGTGTTTGCTAAATCAGGAAAGGCATGCCCTTAAAGGACCTGATTTCTTGAGCTGCTTTAGGAATATAGTAAAAAGCAATCTCGTTTCTTCTGTGTGCTTCTTATTACTAGCATGAACTACAGAAAATCCATGAGAGTAAAAGAACAACCTAAAATATTTGTTGCATCATTCTAAATATGAAAAAAATAAATCAGCCATGAAAAAACTTTAACATAAAGTAATTGTCACATGGCATATCTATAGACATGCCTATTCCTCATATTAGCATGTTATTAAAAAAACCCAAACAATGGGACATGGCAGCTCAGTTTAGGAATTCAGCACTTCCAGGTGAGAACAGGATAATGGTGAACAGATGATGGCACCAGACCTTCAGTAAAGAGTGTGCTTTATGCAACTGCAGTGCTTCTGTTTTGCAGCTAGATTTTTTCTCATTAAGAACTTTTTCTTCACCATAGTGCACCACTGAGCCATCTACTAAACCTCTACAAGTTCTTTTAGCTCTACTAAGCTTAGCCAGAAATCAATAAGAAATAGAAAAGTACCAGCAACAAGCCCTTGATATAAGAAACCCACTCCCCCTTGTACACGCCCCCACAAAAAAATACCCAAAATAGAAAAAAACAGATTAAAAACCCCTGAAAAAACAGAGCCCGAAAACTTCAAAGGGAACAAGAACAGCCAGAAAGGAAACACACAGCTGGTTAGCACTATCTAATCTGCAGTAGTTTATTCTTCTGAGAACAAAATCCAGGCATTGAAACTGTTCATGGGATCATGAAAACATTTCAGGAGACTGTGGCTACAATCCAAATGAAATAAACAAATTAACTGAAGCAAGGTGGTCAGCTTTTGGTTTGTAAGAGGAATGCATCTCAGTATAAGCAAGTTTATAAATGTATTTTTTTTTTGTAATAACTACACAGGCTTAAGCTTAAGAAAGATCAGGAAACTCTTAGGAATTATAATGACAAATATGGAAAAATCTTAACTTGGATTTCACTGAATTTTGAAGTGTCTCTGTCACCTGCTGGTATTTGGTTTCTGTCAATATAACAGGCCTCAAATAGTCAAAAGAACATAACACATTTTTGGCCATAAACCCAATTTCACATCCAAGTCTGATAAGCACATCAAAACAAGGATTTCTTGCTGAGAATCAAAAAGGTGTGGTCCTTATGAAGTATTATCAGAAACGATAAAAAATATGACTCTCTTGTTTGCAAAAACAAATTTCTGGTAGAGATGCCCACTGAGACAGGAAAGAGTGGCTGCTCCACCATAGATGGCTCCTGGGCATTTGCTTCTAGACCTGTATACAGCAAACCAGTGGAATTGAGTGTCTACTCTCTCTTCCTCACCTTCCCAAAGCAGTTACATATTAGCGTGGCTTTCCTTAAAGATGAAGCAATTTTAAAGGTGAAGTTGAAGGAAGATTCAAGTGCAGACAGACTGTTTTGAGAACTAAAAGAATTCTCATTTCACACATGATAGGTTGCCAGACACTGCAGTGCTCACACTGATGAAGAGATTGCTGTTCCTACTAAAATGTGATGAAACTAAAAGTTTATCTCCAAACCCAGACTAAACATAGAACAGAATTCAAGACTAAAACACTCCTGATGTGCAGAACTTTCTGCTTCAGGAACAAAGATAGCTAAAATTCAGCTGTATATGCACTAAGAGTATGCATATGTATGCGCTAAAGGTGTTACTAAGGCAAATTCACAAAGATGATTAGCGTTTTAAAATACTAAAGTGGCTAAAAACCTTGCTAGTATCTAAAAAAGTGTTATCTTTTTTATTCAGTTAAGAGTTAGAAAGAAAATACTATGTTTTGCTTCAAACTGAGACAGCAGCCACAGGTACAGACAGATAAATCTTACCCCATATAACACTGCCCCTGCCAAATAACTCCAAACCCCCAAATAACCCTTCCCTCAACAAACTCATACCTCCTTGAAATGGTAACAGACAATCCTGTGAAAATATCAGGTTGCTATTGATTGGTCACAAAAAAGAAAAATCCCCAGCACAATCTAATTATTAGCAATTTGAGGGAAAGAAACAGACAAGGCATAAAATTCTCTTTTTTTCCAATATATAAATAGGAGGTTCGCATCAGTAAGATCATGTCCAGTTTTGTCCTGAACCTCACCCTGTGCCCACATCCTAAAAGATGATGACAAAACTGCAGAAGCATTGAACAGTGACAGGATGATTAAAAGTAGAGAACAATTTCCTGAAGGAAAATGCTACATAATCTAGGGTTTTTCATCCTTGAAAGTAGATAAGTGAGAGTAGATAAAATGGAGGTATATAGAAGTCACAAGTAGTGAAAAGGGTTAAGTAAGAACTATTGATTTATTAAAATAACATCCTGGTCCTTATCATACAAGGGCTAACATTATTGAGTTCAATAAATTGCTTAAAACTAGGATTAAAAACCCTCCATGACATCCCAGCTCTTGAAACCATCAAGCTATTCAAAGCCTCCCTATGAAAAATTTCTAGTCAGGTTTTGTGTGTCCATGTCAGCTGAAACATCTATTCATTTCATTTATGTTCTCTAACACACTTCACTCAAAAGTATAATGGTGGAAGCTTTCTGAAATGAATGAAGTTCCAGAGACAGTTACAAGGTCCTGCTTCAATGACTGTTATTTACAGCAAATCAAGTATGACAAGAGGACTTTAGAGAAATCTCCAGCAAGCTCTAATGTCTGGGACACAGTGCTTTAATACAAGAGATCTCATCTTCAGTTCAGTCTCCAAATAGGCATGCAAAGGGAAGGGCCATGAAACCAGATTTCACAGCTACTGGCTGTAACCAAGGAGCAGATATTTCAGTTAGTCTTTCTTTTATTTACTAAAAAAAAATAAGAAATAAACTGCTTTTTTGAGATGCCTACCTTCACTGCAGCTGGGAAACCTAGGAGAAACTGTTTTTCTATCACCTTTTTTGGAACAATTTTTGCTGACTGCCTCAGCTTAGCTACTGGCTTCATACTTTTCTTGGATGCTGTTCTAAAAGTCCTCTGCAAACTGAGCCTTTGGGAATAGCAAACTGCAGGGGTGATTTTCCTACATGAAGGCATCCATTTATAGAGTAAATTCAGAGATTGTGACTGCAATAACTGTTATTTAGGATTGGTTGTTTTCCTGTCCTGTCATATTAAAGTAACAACACTCAACACTGCCAAGTGCCCTCCTTCACGAGCACTAAGACTCCAGCTGTCTTGTCTGCCCTACTCAATTTTTTTTCCACTTTAGTCTGTGAAGAATACAGGACTTTCCCTGTCTGACAAACAGGAGTGGCAAAGACTGAGGTTCAGTGCAAACTGACTTTGACAATACCAGCCCTGTCCCCAGCAAACAAGTCTTTGCTGTAATGAAAACATTGGCATGGCATGACTCCATTTACTTAGCAATGACTAAGGAGATGTGCCAGGAAAATGAATTATCTTGCTTCTATAAATTTTGTGGGTATTTTAAGATGGAATTATTCCACTTTTTCTCTTTTTTTTTTTTGTGGTTAAAGATCCTGGAAGACAGTGAGAGAATAAAATCTGGTCTGTTGATGTGTTGGATACTTTAGACAGTCATAGAAGCTGCCCTCCAGAGCCTATCTGGCTATCAATTGCTTTCTAAAGTCCTGCTAAAAAAAATAATGTATAAATTGAATCTTTAGACATAACATACTATAAAGATTTTATCAGTCGTTCATTTGCATCTGGTGCTTTAAATCTTCAGGGTCTGTACTGTGCCAATATACAGCATTTAAATATGGCCTTGACAGGGTTTTTCTTATCAAAAACAGCCTGTGTACACCTGCTGTCACCTAAGAAGGGTGGTGGATATCCAGGAGTGTGCAACTGGAGTTGAAAGGAGCCCACTGGTGTTTGTAGCATGCTGTCTTTACCCTTATGTCAATAAAAATCAGATGGGAGTAAAGACTGTATACACAGAGTAGTTTTTAGGTTATTCTTTGAGCTAGGGTGAATCAATACAAGAAGCAAGACAGGGAGTTTCAGACATTGTGGAATCTTTCCTGAGATCATGGGTAACTGAACTGAAGGAGTTTTCAAAATCTGGGTAAAATTCTCAATGCCTTAAGGGGTCAAGCCCAGAATATACTGACTGCTAACTCACATGCATATTTTTTAAATTTCCTATTTGAGTAGATTCATTTAATAGTAAATGAAAAACAAAACACCACCACAATTTTTGACCTGTTTTCTATTTAGTATTTGCTCTACGTAAACAACTTAATGATGACGATGAAAATACTTGCCTTAGGACACTCCTTCAGCTGTTCTAAATTATTGGATTTTAATGCATAACTTGAGCAGAACCAGAAAATCCTGAAAATGCTGTCCATTGTTTCTTTGAGTAAATGCCCGTAACATTTAGGTTTAGTCAGTTAAAATAAATTCTAGCATCAATATAAAAAATAAGAAAATGAAAAATAAATGCTGAGTTAACACAAATATGTCAGCATAACTTACAAGGAAGATATCCTGGGACTGGTACTTGGCACACACGTTTTGGTGCAAAAATATTACTGAAACAGACAATTTAAATTGGTGTTCTGATCTGTGAAAGGGCAGTATGAAAAGCATTGAAGACGGAATTCCCTAGAATGCCTGAACCTGATACTGTTTGGTCGTGACTGCTTTCTTCACTAAAACTTTGCACCTTCAGAATCGGGTGCAGTTGCAGTAAGTGGGATGCAGTAAGTGTATTTACTAAGTTTTTCAGTGAACTTACAGATCCTTATACCTTACTAAACAGCGTATGCATCTTCCTGCTTTGTTGTTTCTGTAGTCTCTGGGCTTCCACTATGCTATTTCTTAGTTTGCAACCTCAAATCTTTGTTTATTTGTCCATTGAATGTCTTCAGGGTTTTATTTTTTCTTCTCTTAAAGAATACAGCATTTAAAATAGCTAACAATTTTAATTTTATAGACATATCCCACAGTCATCCAAAACAAAATGGGGAATTTCTTGTCTTGGAGTGTTTAGGCAAGACCCCCCATTCTTCAAGATTAAAAAGATACCAGAAAGGTAGTTATTAATATTAAGCTGTTTAACTTTTAAATTGATATTTTTGGGACTCTTTTTGTTGTCATCTGTTGCCCTGTCAGTACATACGACATGCTTAGCCTGTAAACTTCAACATTAATAGCAAACTTACATTAAAATGTCTCTGTCTTCAGACTGTTGACAAAACTTTCTAGTTAGCTATATTATTTACAATGAGTCACTCATCATGAATTTATTGCCTTTCTTGATTATAAAATTGCAGAGTAGTTGATTTCTGCAAATACATTCATCTCCTTATAAATTCACTGACTTTCAGATGAAAAACTCAGTGGTTTGTGTGTGGATTTTTCTCCCCAAGTCTAGTACAGAATATATTGTACAGAATCATAATACACAATATAATGCTGCATCTGTCTCGCAGACTAAGGTGCACACATGCTGAACATGAGCCTGAGGAGCACTGACAGTTTTGGGGAGAGTATTTGTTGGTACCTTTCCATATAAGCAGATATATTGATTTTCGAAATATTTCTTTGAAGACTTCTGGGCAATCTGACGTATGAATCTGAACACATCTATGAATTGTCAAAGTTAATTTATTATTTCTACACAATGCACCATTTGCAAATCAATTTTTTTCTACTATTTAATCATATATAAAAGTTATAATAAAGGCATATTCATCCTCCACATTCTACCCTAAATCTCTCCACATTTAACTGTTCTTTCAGTATATCAATCTTAAATAGCTGACATTGCTATTATTTATGAATATAACAAGTCCTGTAGATCCCATGTAAAAATCGTCATGAGTGCTGAGTGCAGGCTTTTATACACAGTAAAGTAAAAAAGGAGTTCCTTATCTAAAATCTATAATTTTAAGTAGCATGGTTAAGAGGTGGTATTTTCTCAAGCGATCTCTACACCACAAGAGGCATGAAATAAACTAAATGAATTATTGTGAAATCTGTGACAGAACTACAGTAAATTTCATTTGCCACGTGTACAAAAAAGTTGCTAATAAAAATGTTTTTAGACACAGTTCACTCTATTTTGGTGCAGTATGAATGCTACTTTTAAATTTATTTCAAGGCAATATAGAATATAAGTACTGAAAGCCACAGACAATGAAAATATTTATTTCCGTATTACACTCTGCTCTGACTTGTCTAATGCATTTTGCTATGTATCACCACAATGTGTTTTTCTATTTACCAGATAAGACCACCATGCAGTCTTGGTTCAAAGCTTTTGAGAAACACTAAAAAATCAGCCTGAAGACAGTAAGAAAATGTAAAGCAATACTATCCAAGTAAAGCAAGGCTAAGATCATGATAAACAAGTGAGGATTTGCATGAAAGATGAGTGATGAAACATTTGCAACGAAAGATGAGATCAGCAATGTCTTCTCACTTTTGAAACTTTGCTGAAAAGTCTGCAATTTGAGACTATTTTTGTCTCTATCTAGCACACTGCTCATTGAAGAACTGTGGGAAGAATCTTGCAACATTGTTCTAACAGGCAGCATGTGTTCTGCTCCAAAAATTCCTCCCACCCTGCTACACAGCTGTAATGGCCCCAGCTGTACAAGGAAAGGAAGGGCTCTTCCTTTTCTACTACAATCATGCATCTAAGCCATCATACAACAAGCCAGCCCAGCCAGCAAGAACTTTGAGTGAGTATTATTGCTATTTGAACCATAAGCTTAGACATGTGTAACACAAAGTGCTGTTTCATTTGGATCACTGATCTTATGTCAGTATGAAGAACCTGCTTTCACAACAGAACACCGAACCCTGCTCTCAACAACAGAAATCCAATAGGAACTGCAGCTGTGTCTTGAAAGCCAGAACCAAGCTTACACTCCTACAGAAAAAGGGAATGCAATTATGTGCTGGTTTAACAACACTTATTTTTTTCAATCTAGGATTATAAAGCTGTAGGATTATAAAGCTAAAATCAGCTATGATCATTCACCATGAAGATAATAACCTGTCCATTTCTAACCTGTTTTCCTTCAATCTTGGAAGGCTATCTCCTTTGACAGTATGTATATATGCTAATATAAACACACACTGTGCCTCCCTAATGCTGACAAGAGTCCTTCAGAGACTAAAGTGAGACAAATAGACTCATTTTGTCTGTGACAGAAATGCTGGACTCATAAGTAAACATTTCAGTGAGGCAAAGTCAGCATATGTTAATCACATCCAACATCTCGTTTCACTTTTCTTCTAAAATCAATTAACAAGCTTTAATGTTCCACTCTATTCGGAGAGACCAAACAGTAATTATTTAAATTGTGGATTATTTTTAACTCTTTAAGTAAATGGTGTCCTGAAGACCAGGCCCTCATGTAATGTGTTTTTGAGAAACAGAACTGAATATCACTACTGGTTTGCTCATATATCCTTATGGCATGCCATCATAAATAGAATTTGGCACTCTTGAGCTAGCTTCTTAAAGCAGTTGTCTTTAAAGTCATTTACTCAAGTGGTTCAAGGTCTTCATCAATAATTAATGTTTAGCAATCCACTGCCGTGCTGCAAGATAACCACTTTTCAGCTTTTAATTTCAAGACACTTTCATTCAATGAAGATAATACAGGTACCTTTACACCTCTGAAATGTAAAAGCATCTCTAGAATGAACATAACAAAGGAAAGACTTGCTGCTATAAATAAGCATCAGTCTGAGCCATCACTTTTCTAACTTGTCCTTAATACAAATGAGAGTACAGAGGCTACTAATGCTTTCTAAGGTCTGCAGAGAGAACAAAACTTATCTGAGTAAACAGAGGGTTGGCCAAGTATGACATTCTCTCCTGCAAAAGATGTTAGTTTATTCCAAATAACCAATACTGACCTGAAAAAGTTCTCTTTTTATTTGGGTCACGGTGGAATACATTTTACTGAAGGCAGACATAGTAAATATTCAGCTCCAAAGGTATATGAGTCATTAGGAATATATTGCAAATCCTCCAGGCTTATGATACCATTATTTATTATTTGCATTATGTAATGCTTATAAACTGCAGTAAAGGATCCCCCATGGTGCTAGGTAATTATTGTAACACTAACATGGCATGATAAAACATTGGAGTGCTTTCATTAGAAAAGAAACAGCTAGGAAAGAAACGAGATCAATACAGAAGATGTATGATTAGGAAACAGTAGCTGTTACAGACAAAATTAACTGTTCAAATATGAACCTGGGTCTTCTCAGTTTTCAAGAAGTACTGTTTTGTAGATTGACATCAGTGATCCAGATCTGACCAACCAAGACTTCGAAGCAGTATGGAGCAGGTCTCAGTAACATTCTCTACTGGAAACACATGGTTAAGAATGAATGAAAAAAAATTAGAAAAAAAACAGCAGGAAAAGTATTTCAAGCCTCCTGATCTGGACATCTTTAAAATACACATTTAATCATTTATGAAGTCTGGCAAAGGTATGATCTTACATACTGACTGAACAGTGTTCGAAACACATCTAGAAAAAAAAATCCTTTCTGTGTTGCACAAAAAGGAATGTGAGCAAAGAGCACAGCTCATCACTCACTAGGGAAAAGAGCTTTCTAGTTTAGAACACTGGGACTTGTTATAGAAAAAGATCATCTTTATTAATAAATGAAAAAAATAACCTCAGCTTACTTATTGTCCCCATGGTGAAAAATTCTTTCCATATCTAATGTACCAAAATGATAAAAACACCCTTTAAAAACAAGAGTTAGTCTATCAGAATGCCTCTTCAAGAAAACAAGTACTGCTCTGGTTGTTTAAAAATAATTATTTCCAAGACTATAATATTAAACTCTAGTCCAGGAATGCAGTCTTGGATTAAATTAATCATTTGAGCAACACAAACCAAACCCAACTCACACTAGGAGAAATTCTGCTGCTTTAGAGACACCTGTGTGTCCAGTGCAGGACCATGCAGAAAATACACAAAGTACTATGATGATTGAGAATAGGATGTATTGTGCTGCTTGACTGCCAGCAGTCTCAGGATGAGCTTGAGACTAATTTTTGCTTTGTACAGAACACCACAGAGATACAAGTAAGAACTGAATACAAAATGAAACAGAATACCCAATTACTCTTGTACAGAGAGTAGATTTGATTCAGATGTAATGCAAGCACAGAAAACTTCGTTAGGATCTGGTTGCTATTCTTTTCTCCATGTTAGATGCAAACATTTGAGTACTGTCACAGCACTGATATGAATGACTGCCTGAGAGAGATATTTGTCCCAAAAGCAGAGAAAAACCACCTATGAACACCACTTAATTTGTATCATTTTAGACATATTTCCTGATGGACTCTGGCTTTCACATTGTAAAATAAATTTCAATGAAGTGACTCACTAAACCAAAGATGTTTCTTAGGAATTTCTGATGGGAATATTGCTTCTGAAAGCATCCAGGAAAACCTTAACAAAGTTGTTAACTGATTTCTCTCTTTTAATTTTTTTTCCTCTCAACAATTTTACTGAAGCCTAAAAAAGATTCCTTTGTTCCAACTCAGATTTTGACCCACATTTTAACTCTGCAGACATTGTCCTGAGTTTGCAAGGTCTCAGGACTGAGGCTAGTTAGACGTTTCATGAGCTGCTGTTGACCTGACCCAACCTCTGTTTTAACTTGATTTTATCATAATAACTTAAAAAAAACCCTCACAACGTGGGCATGCCTAATTTACTTAACTTTTGCTTTGCTTCTTGAGTTATAACCCTAGTGTTTTACAAGTAGTAAAAAAAATGCAGTTTTTCTGTGTAGAATTACATATTTATATATAATGCACACTGCAGAGGAATATAGGTCTGGTATGAAAACAGGCACCTTGAAAAGTAGGGACACAGGTTCAGGATACAAGAGCAGAATGATAAGAAGAAAGGGACATGCTGTCCCTGGGGACCTACAGCAGACCTACAAACCAGAGGTCAGGTAAAGAAAAGCATGCTGGGGAGCTGGGGAAAAGTGGCTGTAGGACAAAGAGAGGAAAGAACAAGCATCTAACCTAAATAAAACATCATATAGGGAGAATTCAGAAGCAGTGTGGGTGAGTTGGAAAACACAAAACTAGTCTCAAGTAAACCTTAGAGGAGATAAAAGGAAGAAACCCCACCAATGTCCAACTTTTCCCAGCAAAGAACTTGGGACACCAGTGACTTGCAGTCAACTGCCCCTGAATAAGGAAGGGTGGTGGTATCAATGTTAAGACCCAGAAAGGAAGAGAAAGGATGAACATAATGCCAGAGAAAAGGGTAGATAGTGGGAAGTGTGTGTCTCACAATTAAAATTGATTATTATTATTGTCATTTTATGTGACAAAAGTCTATTTTCCTGGTCTTTAATAATTACATCTGTACTTACAATAATTCTCTGATTAGACTGTTAAGATTTCAACTACACTGACAACAAGGACTTGGCTTTAAATATCAGTTGTGTTTCCTCTATCACCCACAGCAAGATTTGGAGCACGACAAAGTATTTCCAAGAGTACACTGAAAAATATTCTGGCATAAAGTTGATAAATAAATGGTATTTGTACATATTCCCTGGGTAACTCTATTTCTCTACTTGTCAATCTGTTAGCATCAACCACCAGTGAAGCTATCCTCTATTTCCTAGGATACAAATAAAAGGAGAGATCTGGTGATTCAAAACTGCGTGTATGGAGTTCGAGAGAGTGGAAATTGGGAATGGGCGGATAAAGAAGATTCTACAAGGATGCAAAGGTCAAACAGGAGAGACATACTAACAGGGAATTCAGGCAGGGATCTAGGAGCTATCAAACCAGATTGAATATAAACTAAATGACAAGCCAAGAGGGCCAAGAGGGCCTGAAGTGACATGGCCAGCAAAGGAAATCATAGGCAAGACAGAGAAATTGACAGTGAAATGGTCAAGGAAAAAGATTTGGAAACCAAAACAAAAAATCCAAGCTGGCAGCATGAGATTTGATGAAGAAACAAGATCAACATGAAAAAATATAAAAAGATGGGCCTGGAACTATATGATAAATAATCTCCATGGTACTTGAGAGTCACTGTGCAACCAACTGTTTGTTGACCATGCTGGCAACACATCTTTTAGTCACATCTCCTATCCTGTTTATCAAAACTGAGGCCAATGTTGCATATATAATTTTATGAAATAACAGTGCATCATTATTACTGATGTAGAATGGTTATTTTACTTCATGCATATGGTATCTGGCATAAATTCTGTATCCTTCTCAAAAGACCACTACTGTGAGGGCCAAACAAGACTGAACAGAAATTCATAGACAACATAGCATTTTTCAAAAATACTCCATTATCTTAAAAGAAAACAAAAATCAAGCAAAAACCGAAGATGCAATTCAGCTGGCTGAAAATACATTTCAAAAGTTATTAACAGCAGAAAAACTGATGAAGTTCAATTAAAATTTTTCTTGGCAGCTCATGGAAAAAAGGAAGGGAGAGGAAAAATATTAAAATAGTGTTTTTCCACATTTAAACTTCCAGGAATATGCCAGACAGAGTTTAGTTTTTCTTGTATACTTAACACAATAGCCATGTGTGCCAACAAATAACACACAGAACTCTGGAACCAGCATGCTATAGAGAGCTGATGCACAAAATAGATGCAATATCAGATATGTCATATTGCTAAACAAACATACTAAATGCTAACATGACTTTTGTGAAGTATCAAGTGTAACTGCATGAAAGAAAAATAGATAAAATATTATAGTTTATTTTCTTCTTTGCTCTTCTCATGTTACAGAAGCAGTTTTGTCTCCAAATCTGTACAATGTTATGGCAGCAGCTGGACCACCTTTTTCAGTTTTCAATTCCTCTCACTTGTCTATCATGTTTCTAACTTTAGAACTGTAATCCAGGAGCAAATTAATCAGTTTATTGCAGAAAATACTATCAACTCCTTGGCAAATAACCCTATACATCATAAACTCTTAAAAATAACAGATAATGTAGTTTTGCATTGTATCTTCTATGCTTTGTCAGAGGGTAAAATGATGGTGAGATTACATCTGCTGAGTTACAAATCCTGAATATCAATGAGACAAATTCTCCATATATTCTAAGCACTGATCTTCTGACTTTACTGACAGAACACCCACCTCCCTCCCCTGCACCCCCCCTCAATTAGATGCAATATGAAGAGCTCTATACAAACTTCCTCTGGATTACCTAATTAGTCAATGGTAATCAGCCAACCAGAAAATTAGAGTACAGTACAGACAGGACATGACTGTATTTTTATCTCCTGCTGTTTAGAATGGTTTGTTTGCATCTTAAAAGAGTGTCAACAGTGCTCAGCTTCAATTTGAATCTACTCTAACCTGAATAGCTACAAGACTTCCTTAAATAGCTTGGAGGAACAGGAACTTTAGAAGAAGCCCATATGTTTGTAACTACCTCATTTAAAACTGCTGTCCTTATTCTGGTGGTAAAACAGAACCAGTGCAAGGGTTCTGATGTCTTTATTTCAGAACTTCCTATAAAAATATGTGATAAACAGACCCAAGGTATTTCCTGCTAAATGTGTTTTATAGAGTATCTTCAAAGAACACATTTGTTTGCACAGGGAAAAGACACACGAAATAACAATAGCAGAAACTGACATTTACTACTTATATCAAAGGCATTAGCTTTAGACATCACCATCCTTCCTGTTAGCACCCTGACACTTGGTGTCAATATTGTCAACCAAGTAATGTTATGCCTTGCTTTGAAAATACAGAAGTACTATCAACATCCAGCTAAGACTTAAGATTTGAAAGTCAGATAAACTATCACATGGATACGTAAATCCCTTGTAGGTCTAAGAGAAAACCAAATGCTATTATTCTTTTGCATTAGAAATATTTTAAGTTGTTGGCATCCATTTAGCACTCAGCTGAACAGACCTACCAGTTTCATTTCACCCTGACTTTCAGAATAAAATACTGGCTTTACTAAAGGTGATGAAGATTTTGCCACTGAGAAAAATGATATGTTACCTTCTGTGTTTCCTATGAGATGAGAGCAAGGAGCATTTAGCAGCCAAAAAAAAAAAAAAAAAAAAAAAAAAATAAAAACAATGCCCAGAAAAAACAT
>VZRX01009772.1:45803-105424 GCA_013398075.1 Notiomystis cincta | reverse complement strand
AATGAGAGGAGAGCAAAGAGAATTAAGCAGCCAAAAAAAAAAAAAAAAGAAAAAAAAAATGAAGACAATGCCCAGTAATAACATTAGGAAAATAAAGATTCTAAAAGCAAGAAAAGTTTTAACATTTTTTTCTTTTTCTAAGAGAGACGATGCAAATTTACTCTATTGTTTAAGTATCTTTCCCATCTTCATTTGTAGAAAGATATAGTTTAGTTTCAATAGGAAGTCTTTAATGGAAGAACAAGCTCTCCAGTGAAAGGTGAAGTAGGTACTGGTTGTCTCTGCATCACACTCACTGAAATGAGTATCACTAGGGGTTAAAAGCAACAGCAATTTAATTTCAAGTAGAAGATGGCCTCTTTGGTTAGTCTTTCAGAAAAGACCTAATTTGTTGATAAATTGCTCCTGTCACATTCTTTAAAGAGGTTGGTCGTCTGAAATAATAGAATGACCTTATTATTCTTTCAGAAATTTTACATTTGGAGACCAAAGGAAAATACATCTTAGGTGTATAAAAAAAATACTCAGGTATGTGTTCACAGAAGTGTAACATCTATCAAATTGTTTCATGCTTTATTGGAAGTAAGGCAACAAATTTATACTAGAATTCTGAAGTATTTTTAAAGCTTATAAAAGGTGCTTTCAATAAGACAGAAGAGTTTGATTTAACCTTGTACATATTTATTTTGTGTATTTTTATTGCAACTTACAGATAGTTTTGAAAAACATACCCAGTTCAATTCACATTTTCCTTCTCCCTTTCTCTTTTCAACTTCTCATTTCAGAAAGGTCTGATCTTTGAATGAGGCAGTGTGGTACTTCACTCCTTTTCAACATTGATGTCAACTGTTGTATTTTTCTTGATGCAGAAATGTCAGGAACTATCAAGAACTGCACTACTGTTCCTTGCAGTCAGAAAGACTTTAATCAAGCCCTGGGTTCCTTATTAATGGTGTTTTGTGAGAAAAGTACATTATGTTGCATTGCCCAAGTAATGTTGTTGTAAGTGGCTAAAGCCCACCCTATTACATGCAGTGAGGATCTCTGTATGTATCTGACTCAGAAATAAGCAGGAGATTGTTGTTACACTCTTGAGTGAAAACACTGGTAATTTGAAAATAGAAAATTTGAAGAAACTGAACACAATCCTCCAGCTCTTGTGTTTACACACAACCGGCATGTAACTGGCAAAACCTCCCAAAAATGGTTCTCAAATGCAAAGGGTTCTCTTCTCTCATGCTGCAAACTCTGTGACAGGAGGTGACTGAAAATGTGTCCTTCTCTGATATTATCATCTGTAACCACCATCGATATGACTTGCAGTTCAACCTCTGCAAAGCATATTAAATTAAAGCTAATAAATGTTTAATTCTCTCAATTCACAGGTTAAAAAGTATGGGTCACGTTGTATGCTAACACAGGTGCCAAATGCTATTTTCCATCACCAAGTGAAACATGCAGCCTGACCCACACACAAATATTCTGATACAAAGTCAGAAATACTTCCACTCTGAAAAGTCTGATGCAAAGGAGTTACAGCAAAGTATCTTTAAAGTTCTCTCCACACACTTAATGAGAACACAAGCAACTCTGTTGGTGTAAACAATAAAATGAGGATTTATCTGTGACTCCTAAATGCCTCACAGAATGAGACTGCTTACACCAGAAGGTAAGAATTTCACTTCCCACAGAGTGGCTTTGTCCAAGCAACCTCATGAACACTTCAGTTGTACACTTCGTAGTAGACCTTATCTGCAAGTGCTACCCAGCAGAAAAACATACGGAAACTTCTGGAAGAGAGTATATACATTAAGAGAAAATTAGACCTTGGAATTCCCCATGAAACTGAAAGGCACCAGGATTGCTTGCAAGAACTCACTCTTCCTTTGTTTTCCTTCATGTCTGCCTTGCAAAGGCCACGTAGCGTCTGTCAGCAGTTACAGCTGGACTTCATTCTGCTTTTACCTTTGCAGTCCTCTGTGTAAGGTTAGGTTTGTTTCTGGCATTGTTGGTTACTGATCGATTTAGCTCCCAGAATTTCTAAGTCTAAAAATCTGTATATTGCCATATTATAAGAATCTTAAGAGACAGCTATTGAATCACATTATTATTTCATGAGAAAAGGTAAAATTTCTACATTCTTTTCATATTACATCTGCCTCAAGTAAGTAGCAGTATTTTTTAAGATAAGTTGCAATTTTCTTTCATCTTACTAAAGCAAACACATGCTATAATTAGTTTTTTCTTACTTGCATATTAGCTTCATAATACTATATTATAGAATTCCATACACGTGTAAATTAGACCTAATTGGACTGGCTCATCAATCTGTTCCCCAATTACATAAGAAAAATACATTAACTGAATGTGATTTATGTATAAGGTACTTGTGAATGTTTGTGATGGAATTCATAAAGCGCTCATTTGCATGTCCTAATTAGCAGTTTATTAATCTTAAATGCATACAGAAATTAACAGGATTTTAATCTTCTAAAATGCAGCTTTTTTATCCTTTCATTAACAACCATCAGTCTTAGTATGAGACAATATTTAATAGCTTATGGATACAGATTATGAGTGCCTATGTACATATAAAAATATGCACAGGTCTTGTGAGTAATTTGGCATTCCCTTCACCCTGAAGAATTGCCACAGGAGACATTATGGCTTTGTGGAGTAAGACTTTAATAAAAATAAATGAAGCCTTTCCAAGTAGCTATATATATTTACATATATAGAACCTCTTTGCTAAGTGGTCTCATATTTTAAAGCACCATGGCTTAATTTTCCTTTTGGAACAGAGACTGATAACATTAAAGAATATTTTATTTTTTATTTGCAGCTTTCATTAAATATTTATAAAATGTACATATTATATTTGACTGGAGAGGGGAGGCCAGTTAATTAAAAGTACTAAAAACCAAATATCAAATGTAATACATGTTGCATAACAGTGAAATTTTAAACATTGAGAAAGGATTTTATTCCATTTTTTCTGAATCTCAGTTGAACACAGAATGGTAACAGCTCTGTTCAGCAAAGTATCAGGCAGGTGTGCTTTCTAATTTTAAACTGTAGTAACAAGTCATTTTTGATAGCTGGGCAATGACTCACAGGTTTTGAATTCTTCAGATTGCAATTTGCTTTTCTAAATAGGCTATTTCCTGTCCCGTATGTTCCATTAAAAGCTTAATGCTCACAATACTCTTTCTTTCTTCCCCTTTTTAAATTCAAGTGCAGACCAGTAACACATCTAATTTACTTAGATATTGAGCTGTACAACTTGCAACCTACAACCAACACATAGCAAGAAACAAACATATGAGCCTTTGGACAAGACTCCAGATTCATTATTACTGTGTAATGTGTGTTCACTTATTGTAAGTCACATAATATTCTGAGCTGATGTTAATCATCCTGTAGTGACAGTGGAAGGTGGACACTGTCACAGGAACAGGCAGGGTGACATATGCCCACAGCTCCTAGACTTGCTGTTTTTATTGAGGTGCTTATTTTAGTCTCTTACACACAGACCTCACTTCCATTAAGAATCCAACACAGTGACCACAGTGACCAGGGAACAACAACAGTGCCTTTACCTAGAACTCCATAAGGGACCCCTTGTGTGAAACTGCACCATCTTTCTACTTCAAGAAAACTACAGGAGAGAAACCTCTGTTGCCTCCTTAATTTAAAAAGTATATTCAAAGCATATTTGTTTTCTTCAGCTCTGTTGTTCAAAATACTTTACAAAAATAAAGACTTAGAAATATCTGCAGTTGCTGGGTATGAAAACAATAAAACCAAGTTTGAACCCAAGATGCTATTATGTATGTGTCTCATTTCAGATATATCACATATAATGTCCTAAAGGTGGTGGGGAGAGAAGGAAGGTCTAATAGAAACTCCTAATCTTTTAATCTGTAAATTACATCAAAAATAGAGATTCTAAAAATCACAACTTATTTTAACAAATATTGCACAACGCTTTAAGTGATCTGAAGCTAAAACACTCCCAGAAACAGAACCTTGGACTTTTGGCTCCCAATCCAAAGCAAACTCAATGAGAAATTCAATGTAATGCAGAACAAAATTTTAAAAAATCTGAACAAAAACCAAAAGAAGGAGATGCCATCCTTGAAAGCAGAATATCCTTTTATCAGTGCTGTGGAAAGAAAGGCTCCAAGAAGTAAAATTCATATCATGCTGTATATGGAAATAGAAATTTCTTTTTCTGAGTTAAGATATTCTACTCAGTTTTATCCTTTCTCCTTTAAAATACGTTGTGCTTAAATATAGAATTTTCATTTGCGTGTTTAGTGTTTACATTATAAATGCCTGAAAACACAGAAATATTACTTAAAGTACACATTGATTTGACACCTGAGGTTGAATGTTCTGGCTCAATTTATAGATAAATAAGTACTGGGCAGATGAGATACAAATGGCGAAAATGGTACTGAACTTTAGACTGAAGGAAATGAGAATGAATATCAAAATGAACTTGTGATTTAAGTCCAGCTGTCCTGACAAAATAGTATGAGTATACAAATATTAATACATGCATAATGCATACTCTTGACTACAACTGGCTAAATTTCATGTAGATATGATTAACTATATGCATCTGGTGAATGCACAGACTAACAGACAGTCCATTTTACCTTCCCTGCATTTCTATTCTATTGCCTCATCAACACAGAATTAAATCAAAATAGCATTTTCTAATACTATTTTAGTTTGACTAAGTGCTTTGCTTGTCTACTGTTAGGACTTGTAATATTCAATAAGACAAAGTAAATGTAATTCAGGAGGTTTTAAAAATTGCCAGAGTCATACATGAGATACAAAGTAATTTATCAGTATGAAATTAATAATTTCAGATGTGTATTGTCTCTAAGGTAGCAATCCATAACTAAATCCTTTGGCAGTTATCCATCAGGAAATGTAACATTGTCTAAAAAGTTAAAAGTGCAATCGTATCTCATTTGAAGCAATATTGTAAGCTCACAGGGATATTGTACTCATTAAATCGAACATAAGAAAGGCAAATGAAAAAAGTCAGTTTGTGTTACCAAGCTTCTTCAGACAATTACATCTGATACAGAAAGTGCCTGACTTGATTTCTAAAGATGTATGGTAATCCTCTATTAACGAGGCCAATAAAAATAATGCCCATCTTGGTTTCAGAATATACCTGTTATCCTTGTGTTAATCTTTGATCTGTGTGAGTTTGCTGCATCTTCAGCTTGCCTTGAAAAAAACAGAATCTTGAGGCAAAGCTTGAGCTGAACACAAACTCAAAGATTTCACATAATTTTACATTGATAATTTTTCATCTATAATTTAATTTCATTAACCTTTCAGGAACTGGATTTCACTTAATTTTACACTGAGAATTTTTCATCTATCATTTAATTTCATTAACCTTTCAGGAACTCACTCATAGCTTTTAACTTTTGAAAGGACAGAAAATGAAAAAAAATCAGCCTAGTCCAAAATCTAAAATGAAAACCCTTTGGTACCAATCAAAGCAGGAAGTCAGCCTTTGACTAGACCAGAATATTACATATATACATACATATCTATATCTATATCTAATCTATATGGAGTGTGTGTATTAATCATTCATAATTTTGATTTCTCATTAAAATTAAACCAGAGGAAGCAGAAAATAGACACTAAATCCAATCAAATTTCATGACTCCAGCAGTTTTCTTGAAGAATTTATCCTTGCAATGGTAGATGGAGTCCACACTCTTTGCAAGGTGAAGAGAAATATGAGGATAGCTTGGGAGTTTGTGAATCACCACTTAGAAACCATTAGGCTTTGCAGCATTTGCTGGTTATGTCTGAGTTAAATGTTCTGTGCTTATCTCTGTAAACTAGCACAAAGCAAAGAACTGAGTACAGATGAGATTCTTTTGACCTGACTGCATTTGCTATGTGAATTGGATGGAGGTTTTTCATTTTCTGCATCATTCACCATAAGCCAAATGATTCCCCAAAGCTCATCCATTCATTACTCTTGAATACTCAATAAAGAAGATACAAAATATTGTGTTGATTATGAATAAAAAAATAGGTATTTTTCACTTAGAATTCCAAGTTATGTTGACAGGCACATACACTACCTTGTAACAGCAGGAATAAGAGCAGTTACTTTCTATTTGCATAGAAACTTGAGCACCACCATAAAAAGCAACCAAAATCTCAATACCTCCTATGCTTCCTATGGATGTTTCAAACTGTAAGAAATGCAACCCACTAATTTCAGACATATTCTCAAGATATGAATAAAGAAATTCTTCTCCCTGTCTCGCATTAACAAACACTCCCCTCCTCATGCTGGAATCCTGCACAGCTCTTAGTTACAAGAAACAGTCTGAGGTACAGTTTCTGCCACAGGAAAATGCAGATCACAAAAATCTTAAAACATTGAATCATCTCACTCTACTGCCATAAGGCTCAGAAAGTATCAGTGAAGCATTTTAGCAGCAGCAGCAAATCTAGGTGTGCTCTTGCTGTGCCCCATGGAGCCCAGTTTAAGGAGCCAGCTGTGTAACTGGTTAGCCACAAGTCCATCTTCTCCAGTAGTGAAGACCAAATAAATCCTTATTGTGGGCTGGACTCAATGACCTCCAGACATTCCTTAAGAATAAAGAAATTACTGTGTGATTCTAATTACAACTTCTGTAGTAGCAACAACATACACTGTAAATTTGATTAACTGCTACAAACCAATAATAAAAACTGTACTAATAATCCAAGCCCAAGCATCTTCCCCACTGTGGTTTGAAGTTGCCAGGCTTATGGTGACAGCACAGAACGATTATTAAACCTGAGAAAATGTTGATATTAATTAGATAGTATTGAATTAAAAGATTAAAGATTAAAAGAATAGAAAGGTTAAAAGAAAAATGAAAGCTGTCATTTCAACATGAATTACAGTGGAATTATCCCAAGCCCCCTGCCTTAGAAAGAGCAAGAAGTGAACCTTCCTGGACTTTCAGGTTCCACATCTAAGCCAGAAACCTTGGAATGCATCTGGAATGTCTCTCTTTTCAATACATTTCCTTCCCCAAGAGTACTGAACATTTCATGAAACGTTCTAATTTGTGAAATTCCTTCATTCACATACAGATTAAAGAATCACCTTCTATAATTAGAAAATTTCAAAGCATCTCTGAATTCTTTCTGTTTGCAGGAACTAAATTTCCTATAGATTTTGAAATTTTTCTCTTACTGAAATCCACCTTAACTATCTGAATAGCTCAGTCTAACAGATGGGTGGTTCTGAATAGTTAAATACTAAGCATACTTTATGATATCAAAATGCTTATGAAATCAAAGATAGGCATTATATAGCAAGTGATCAGGACCATGTGCATGAGAGCATGACAGTAAACAAGAAAGCCACTATGAGAAGCTACAGATTTTTGCCCAACCTGTCTCACAAAGGCTGAAAAAATGTGAAACACAGAGAAGGGAAGGTAAGCTTTTCAGAATTGCTCTATCTCTGAGAAAATTGTTGTGCTGGGCAATAAGAAATACTTGCCTGTCCCAGCCTCAAGAAGATGAAAGATTTAGGACAACTGAGATGGGATAACACATTTAAGCTGTCGAACTTCAAGGGCACTGGACAACTTCCTTCTCAGGCCAATATGGTAACTGAACCTTGAGAGCATTCATGTAGTAGACCAAATATATGGACAATCACATTTTGGAGGTTGAGCCCATATGCCAAATACTGACAAGATGTTACTCTTTTCAAAGCTTGTAGAGTTTAAGGGATTTCTTCTGCCACATTCATATTCCAAGAATACTAACTTTAACGAATTGGTTCCATTTATCTCATATGTTCATTAAAATCTTCTATTTAGGGACAAAATATGACAAAAAGAAATTAACAGGTTTTACAGACACCTACAGAATGGTATCATATAGATATCAAACCACCAGATACAGTATTGCAGACACTAAGGAAGAATCTTGGGTTTTGTATGGTTTCCTCTGTTTACTCACTGTTCAAACTCAAGCTTGACTTAAAAGTACACTGTAAATTGGTTCCCCCCAAAATTACAATCCTGCCTGAAACTATTTCCATTCTTTCTTCTAGGTTGAAAATGGTAAAAGTGATTTTTTTAACAACTCTTCTTAATTTCTGTCATAATAGAAAATACTTTGACATATTAAATCATGGCAGTCTTTTAAGTAAAATTTTATGGCGTGATCACTCAAAGGGATATCTTGTAAAATAATGAATGACAATGCAAATGGGTCACTTTTATGTCTCTCATTGTTTTATTGAGTAGTTATACCTTTTGTAGCTGGATTTTGAAATAATAATGAACTTTTAAGAAAACAGTGAAGTTCAAGGTTACTGCAGAGATTCAGAGTTCTGTGCCTGAATGAAGTTCATTGAGCCAGCTGGTGGAAACATCTCTGAAGACTCATCTGTATGAGTCTCCTTATTATAATGCTCATTTTATTTTTCAGAACAGAGCATTGCATGCAGCTCCAGAAACTCTCTCTTGAGAGAGTGGCATGAGGCCACTCTCTCTCGCATAGAGCCTTCAGATTTATAATGTGAAACTGCCCTGCTTTCCCATTCTGTAAAAATTGGTCTTGGTGATTGGGTTCCATAGAGTTGGCTGCTCCCCAGGCATGCTCTTATTAATAGGTGAGGTAACACTTTCCAGGCATGCAGTGCAGTCAAACACAGGCAAATGTATTTTTGTGTGGAGGGACAATACAACCACGTTCAAGGTGTGGCAAGTCAGGTTTGGCATCAGGCACCACTTTCGCACTGCAACCTCAGCAAACACAGGTTTTCCTCCCAGAGGAACTGACATATGACTAAGCTAAGTACACACCAGTTCCTGGGCTCATTAACTCAGCTTTTAGAGCAAATTCAAGAGGAAGCTGGTGTGACTGCCACCCCAGAGACCACTTGCTGCATGATATATTCTAGCACTCCTTGCAAAAGTCCTCGAGTCTTACTGCCAAAAATTACTTACACTTGTGGTTATAAGAAAGAAGAACAAAACCTGGCTTCAGATAAGCATTTATGAGGTATTCATCACCTCATAAGAGGACATAACTGGATCACCTTCTGAGCAATTTCTCATTTCTTTATTTTTCAAAACTAACTTAGGAATAAGTACAATTGAAGCAGTATTTTAAAAGAAGAAAGAAATGGATAAATCTTCCAGGTGGGCATTTATGTCCTTTTTCTTGCAAGTAATAAAATCTTTGTCATTCTAAGCACTCTTTAAATTTAATAAAAATGGCAACATATGGCTGTTTACAGAGATCTAATTAGTCCATTTCCCTAAATATGCTTTTACACTCCAACATATTAAAACTGAAATGCAAATTGTAGCATGCAGATGAGAATTAAGGAGAAATTATTTCTATTTAACTGCCTGAGGACAGCCAAATCTTCCTCCCATCTTTCACCCTCTCCTTCAGTTTAGCTGAAAGGTATATTGAATAAAGATGATATTAATGCCAAACCACCCCCTTGTTTGCTTCTGAAGCCTTCTTTATGCATATAGTTTATCATCAAAACATGAACTACCTACCACATCTGTAACAATGAAAGAGGATGAAAAAAAAATTCCAGCAGTTCACCTGCTCAGGTCTGGAAGGCCTCCAATCCCACACAAGAAATATTTTCTGTGCACGTTAATAACAGTAAGATTAGTAACATTCAAATCTCTTACATATGGCTGGATATCTGCATGGAATACTGTATGTGACCTTCTAAAGGACAGAAACTGCTGTGTTAAACCACTTAACAGCCTCCTATGGTTTGTTCCTCTGGTCTATAGCAATGGCTAACACCAGATGTTTTGGAAAAAATTGTGGAAGATGATAAAAGCGATTATGTATTTCTGCGCAGCAGTGGGATATTTATTCATAACCACAGATGATGCTTGCACTATGTTACAACACAATGTAGCAGACTGTAAATTCAACTTTAGCTAGTACTACTGCTGACAGCCTTTATTCATGCTATTTAAATGACCAAATCCCTGCCTCATTGCAGAAGTGTGCTGTTTCTGTATGAACTCAAGGTCTATTTCCCTAGAAGTCAAGAATATGCTTTCTGGGAAATACCAAATTACCCTGATACAAGCACTACTTTTCTTCTAGATATATGTAAAAGAAGAAAAAAAAAACAGCTTTCATGAAACAAATTAANATTGCAGAAGTGTGCTGTTTCTGTATGAACTCAAGGTCTATTTCCCTAGAAGTCAAGAATATGCTTTCTGGGAAATACCAAATTACCCTGATACAAGCACTACTTTTCTTCTAGATATATGTAAAAGAAGAAAAAAAAAAGCAGCTTACATGAAGCAATTAAAAGCATCACTGAGATTTGCTGTAGTAGTCAACTCATTCTCTCATTAACCTATAAAAACAAATACCTCTATTTGGGATAACAGAAGCCTCACAAGGCTAAAGAGATTATTCAAGCTGAAGATGTTCCAGTTCAAACAAGAAGTGTTGGAATGTAATATACAAATGCTGTATAACAAATGTAAGAATACAATCAGATTGAAATTACACACACACACACACACAAAAGCCACCTCTATGTTCCACGCTTCTCTTCTGTCTGAAGAGAAATAGCTGCTGTCAAAGAGTGGTAATGAAGTCTCCAAGAATCATTGTTCAGGGAGATGTCAATGCAGATATGGGCAGCACCTCTAATGCTTTCAATTAGCTTGTGTCCATCATGAGAATCACAGGATTGCTCAAGGTGCTGTTAATCTGGTTTATATGCAGATATAATTGATTTAATAATTAGATCCTTCCTACACCTTCCAAATGGAGGTTGAAGCTCTTTCACTTGTTTGTCCAAAAGATGATGTCTAATGAGCGATGACATGGATCCAGTAAGTTTCCAAAACACTTGGAATAATCCACCACTAGTTGAAGGTTTGGAGAGAAGATAAATTACTCCCAAAGCTGTTTCTGCATTTCCTCTAATGCCTGGATCTTCATAACTGCTTTATCAGGAAAGTAACTTGAGGAATTTTGGTTACATGTAGCATAATGTTAGGCAGGCAGGATGCCAGGAAGGAAAAATCCTTTGTGGAAACAACTAAATGGAACATGGTGTTCACTTGATGATATTAAGTTATCTGTTTCAACTTAAGTAACTCCATGATTCTATGAAAATCAAAAAAAGTGCAAGTATTTGCAAACTCTCTCTGTTGGCAGTCTACTTTTTCCCAGTTTTGAAACTATGAGCTTAGGAAGGTGCACTTCATGTGACATTTCCCTGATAAGAACAAACGAGTCTGTGAGAAAGGACTGCCTTGCACCTTGACAGTGTTGTCACTGGTATTGTTGCCTAGAAATGAGATGAGGTAGAATGTCCCCAGTTGCTGCAGGGCAGCTCCTGCAGCCTGGCTGTTGGACAGAAATGTGGCTTATCTAATAAAATATGAGAAAGAGATTCCTGTGAAAAAAACAACAGACAGCCTCAGCCAACTAGAAATATCTTGACTGATCTGTAATGAAAGCAAACACAATAATAGAAGTACAAACACTAACAGAAGGCACATTGAAAATATGTTGATGAAATTAATAATTAGATCTTGCATGTGTTTTTGTTATAACAGATGAAAAAATAAATTTCTAAGGAGTACAGTCTCATGAACCTCAGTCTTGTAGATGGAGGAAAAAAAGTGAAAACCCATGATGGGTACCCAATAGTGTACTGTGAACCAATGGCAGGGCTGAAAGTGGAAATCACAGTCAAATTCCTGCATTTATTAGATAGTCATTATACATTCAAGCTCCCTAGCCAGGATGTAAACCATCCTTTAAATGACAAAAAAAGAAAAGTCTCTCTGTAAAAGAAACAACATCTTTTCTTAGATGATGAAAGACTTAAACAATTTCACAGACAAATTATGGTAAAAGATTGCAAATGAAATCATGATCCTTATCTGAACTGTAATTTCCCTTAAATCATGAAAGAAAATACCTTCTCAGAGGAGAAACTAAACAGTATAAAGATTCCTGATTGGTATGCAAATGCTTCTGGCTTCAGATACTAATAGAGAACTACTTTAAAGTGGTGTCTCCACTCAATAAACATAAGTACTCCAAACCCAATTTTCTTCTGTCTCTGCTCTCTGGTTCCTACTCTGGCCTTGATATTTACTTTTACTTCCTGATTTATCTAGGGGCGTGTGTGGGTTGCTTCTTATTGAATAGGAAAAACCCCCCAGTATCACACATATAGTTACCAGGAATGTTTTACTTCATCAAACTAAGTGTAATCATATTAGTAATACACTCAGTTCTATTTAGCTGAGGCTAGTTTTTTCTTTCCTTTCATCAACATCAGGCACTTTTAAATGCTGTGGAGAATTCCGTACTCTTGTAAATAAAATAGAAATAATGATTCATTCACCATGTATTGAAAAGAATAGGTTATGTCAATGAGGGATTAATTTGGGTAACACCTTTAATTTAATAAGCATCCTGTTGTGACTTGACCCTATGTGCTGAGTGCAGAAGGGTGAAACATTCACAGGACTGCCTACGCACAGCTTTACATCTTCGCTTGGAAGGACAGAGGGGAATGAAAATCAGTTTGAGCGCTGCCTTCACTGTCTAAACAACTAAGCAAACCTTGAGTGCTACTTTGGCTTCCTTTCAAAATTCTAGGTGGCTCAGCTGAATAAACTCAGCTGTGTGTGACAGGCTAAGCCTAATCTCTTTTGGAAACATCTCCACCACTGGCTCCTCTAGCACACTGCATGCAGCATGTTTAACCCCTGAGGGACACAACTCCCACAGAGGCACTGCCTGCTACAGATGGATAATCTAGCCCTTCAAGGAGCTAATGCTGCTCAACCAAAGCCTAAATTCTTTAAAGCTGTCTGTATAGCTTCACACAGCTGTGATGCACTTTTAATTTTATCAGTAATTTAATAATTCATCATACTTGGTGATGTACAATCCTACAGAGCAAAAAATGTGCTTGACTAAATGACTTTAAAATGCATAAAGCTGTTAAAATTCATGTAATCAAGAAACGTTGGCCACATGCACCCTCCAGAGATTTTAGAATCCATAAAAAGACAAACCCCCAAAAAATAGGATTTTAAAGAAATCCACACTCTTCAATAGAAACACTATTCATGTTTCTGAATAGGTTCAGCTTTACCACCCTTATATTGGTATCTATCCTTATTATAGGCTTTCATGCAAAATGCCAATGTACCATAAATTCTTTATAAATATCAAAACTGTAATTATATATGCTACATTCCTGACAATTTGCTTGTATTTTGACATAAAAACACTATGCTATCAAACAACCCTCACTCTTATTCCCCTTTATAGTCCAGAGTGATAGGTATTTGTTTAAAAAAATTAGCCAGCTGGAAAGACAGAATGATGGGGTTTGAACTACCCATGAAGAGAAAATCATTGATTTTGAAGCCCTTTTTAGAAAGAGTACATCTATTCAATTTGCTGTCTTCTGTTAAAGAAAGCACACAGAAGAGTATCAGAGCAGCATTATCATAACCTACGACTCATACATCGATGTCAAAGTCAAAAAAGGGTGTTAGATGAAGAGGATCACCTTTGATATTTCATCAAGAGTGCTAACTCTGGATGAAAAATAATGCTAATACCTGTTTCATTTTCCTGTGAACACCTCAATAAAAACCTCTCTAGTCTATTTTCAGATAAATACTACTACATTTTTTATGAGTGCAACTGATGGATCTGCAAGGTTAAGGCCATTTTTTTCAATGATCTATAGTTTCGGGTGCTCTTTTTGTGCACTCAGGGTACAGCTCTCCATCAGCTTCTGAAAATTACATCCAAAGTAACTCAATAGCACTGTGCACTATTCAATCAAAGAAAGCAATCTGCATCCTACTCATTAATTCTCATGTACATCTTATAAATAATATTTTAGAAATATATGTATAATATAAACAAGGAAATAAACTTCTACTAATACATTTGTTCATGCACATACAGAAGCATTAACAGAAGACATTATCCTAAGATAACTGAATGAAACAAGCAAAGAGAACTCAGAAAAATAATAGACACTTATATAGCACCTACATTACAGTTAGATGTAGTATTTTCATCTATAACTAGTGCATATGCAAGATGAACTTCCTCCTTGGCAAGTTATTCCACTTCAAATTTTTTTGTTATCTCAAAGGAATTTGGTACTAGTCAAGGCTCCAGAGCAGATACCAAATTTGATTACATGGTCTGTTTTCAAGAACCTAATTTATCACTGAAAGACACAAGATGGTCATTGGAAATTTCTCCATGATCTCACTGAATGATCATTGTTGGTGAGAGCTTAGACCAGAGTTCGAAGACATCATAGAAGTGTTTGTGCCTCAAGGTGCTTGCCTAAAAAGGTTTTCGTGTCCCTCTACGTGGCTAATCCTTCCCATATGGAAATGAAATCCTACTTAGTAGTGCATGCAAGGAAAGGGCCACAGACTGGAGAAGTTGCTCTGGAAATTGAGTTATGAGCAGAGACCTCTACCAGAAAATTTGCTCAGATGAGTCGATTGCTGTTTTTTCCTGATGCAGCTGATTAAAGCAGGGTCTGGATTCAATCTGTCCTTCAATCTCCAGATATCCCTATCAACTGCCATAAAAGTATTTTTCGTCTCTGAGGATTGCACATGAAATGTTGTACCCATTGAAGAATATCTAAGAGGAGACTTTGACAAAGTCTCAGTCAGCCTTGACTTGAACTGGGGACTCTTAGATTCCTCTTTTCAGAAGCTTTTTCAGAAGCCTTCCTATGAAGCAGAAGTATACTTAATGAAAGGAAATGTTTCTGGTAGAAAACCTTGTTATGAATCTTTTGATGTTGAAACATTCCCTCCCAAGTTTTGTTTGCTACAACTTCTAAGCAGGAAAGAGCAAGATGAAGACAAAACTATGTAATTACATAGAGTCAATGACAGATGTTGGAAATTATGGTAGAAGCAAAAGCAATAAGGGATTAATGGCAATTACAATAATAACAGAAATAACAGCAATCAACTCAGGTAAGCCAGGTAACCAGAGCAGCTATAAGGAAAAAAGAGAGAGTTACAATTATCTTAGGAGTTTCTTCTCTTCTCACTAAACAGATGTTCATGAAACAACAATTTAACCTCCAAGCATCTGAATCAAAGCCTGGTATTAGTAACAATTCATAAATATTACTTAACTGAAGCAAAATATGCACAGAAGGATTTATGTTAACCTGAAGTAATTTGCTGGGAGTAGATGCCCTAGTCAGGAGCTGTATTACTCTTCTTCATCAGAAATCTTTTTCGTCTGTTTTAATACAGCTTCTCACCTCAATGCTACTACTATGGATAACCTAAACTTGGCTCAAAAAGGCAAAATAACCCATGTGGTTTACGAATGATGTGCTCAAGCATTCTGTGCACTAAGGTGAAAATAAAATGAACAATTAAATTATGTAATTCAATGTACTGAGGTGAAAAGATAGTGTTACATGTTGGGAAAGGTGGTTCCATAAGAGTTCTATATATTCATTCACCAACAGTCCCCTATTTTTTACTTTAACATCTTCCTAATTGTTCAGTGATCTGTTGTCAAAACCTGTTTTTTTTCATTGAGCTCTGTCCTCAGCCATACCTTCTCTTAAGATGAGACAGCTGTAAGTACTCGCACTCTCCTTTTTGCCTCTCCTTGGGGCAAGTCTTTGAGGGTAGAGCTATCTCAGTATATTTAAGGATTTACAATCTACTGATAACAAAATTAATTAGCACGGGTCAAAAAAACAAAGAAAAGAAAAAGGACAAATTAAGTCAACAATAATTAAGGCAGAATATAATTACAGTACTAATTAGAATAGTTTTCCAGTAGGAATGGATAATTTAAATATGAAAAAACCACAATAATGAAAGACTGCAGCCTCAACATCTCTTTCATTTTCCAGTACTCTGAGAATAGAATTGATAACATAACCAGATTCTTTTCCCTATATATAATTCCAAATACTTTGTTGTATTTTTATGATTTATTCGAAGAATGCTGTTTCATGACATTACCAAGCTTCCTTTAAGCTTAAATCCCAGGACTACTGCTTTTCAAAATAGAAAGGGTGTTGTTTAAAAATTTATCCTTGAGAGTGTCTCAAAAAAGAACTAAAAGTCAAGGAAGTAATTTACTCCTGCATTAAACAGTCCTTAATTTACAAGAGTATTTGTACACTTCCTAGTTTTAGTGAGTATTTCTAGGGCAACAATAGCAAATGATACAGAACATCAATTTGTACAAAGGCAAAAGTCAAGGCTACTTTGAATAACTCTGATACCTTGCATTTTCACTCCCTCCAAATTTGCATATTCTGTAACCATAGACTTAGCATCTCCTGAGTGAAATCAATTAAAGTTGTTACATAAACGTGTGGTACTAATTTCACAATCATTATGGAGAGACCTTCAGTCTTCCTGTAGAATGCAGGTAATCAAGTAATTGAAAAGCTGAAATTCAGGTATTTTAATAAAATTTTTCTTCCTCAGATATTTTTTTTATCACAAACAAAGTAAAAAAAAAAATCTAATTTTACATATAACGTATTTAAGAAGAAAGGAATATAAAGAAATACAGTATTACCATAAGGAATCCAAATGGAAAAGCTATAAAAAACATTGATCTAAGAACCAACAAAATCTTCAGTTAATTTTTGAATGCATGCAAACTAAGCAAAAATAGCTGTCTCAAGATTGGCAGACTTTTAAAATTAGGATGAAAACAGAAACAACAAACTATCTTGCTTGATCTTTAGTTCAACAAAAATATCTGTAACTGTTTTAAGACAGTTTTTCTGTTTTTTTCAGTTTTACTGAATTGCCCATATAAAAAAGGGAAACAACTGCTAATTATGACTACAGAAGAACTGAAATTCTACTGTATGAGTTTAATTAAAGGGGATGGTTCATCTGAAGATAATTTTCTTTCAAAATTCATAATGATGGCATTAGCAAGTTATTAAATATGAAAATTAATTGAGAATATTGTGTTTTGTAGGGTTATGGGGTTGACTAATAATTTCTAATTATTTTCTGGATAATGCTTTGCTGCAGTTCTGGCTGGTGCTGTATATATATATTCTTCAGCTGTCCACTTGATTTTGACCAATGGCTATTTCCCATCTCCAATAATTAAATATCTGCCTGAATACTACAATCAGACAAATCAGTCTTCTGATGGCAAACATCATCTGTGGAGGCAAACACTATCCTTATTGAAGGAAAGAGGAAAAAAAAATGCAAAAGAAATAACTCCTGATCCCTTTCAAGACCACTGCCCAGCTTCTCTCCAAGCAACTGTTAACTTGAAAATCATGCCTCACATGCTCTTCCTCTACCCCAGCGTTTTTATGCGTGATGCTTTATGGTATGGAATATGCCCTTGGTCATTTAAGGTATACCTTTCAACATATATAAGTAGCTGAGGGAGGGCATAAAGAGGAGAGAGATGGGCTCTTTCCAGGGGTGCCCAGTGGCACAGGACCTGAGGCAGTGGGCACACACTGAAACAGGTGGTTCCCCCTCAACATCAGGAAATGCTGTTTCACACTGTGGATGACTGAGCACTGGCACAGGTTGCCTAGGGAGGTGGTGGAGTCTCTCACCTTAGAGACTTCCAAAAAGCCACCTAGAAATTGCCAAAGGCATCCAGTTCCTTACCTGAGCAGGTGGTTTAGACCAGGTGACCTCCAGAGGTCCCTTCCAACCCTTTTGTGATTCTGTGATTCCATGAGTATTTACTTTTCCCCATCGTATTTTTATTCTTGGTTTCAATCCCTAAATGATATTTTTTTGAGTGCACCTTAAAAACATAATTCTCCAAACTTGCAGTGCTTACAGAAAGCATAATTATATTTCTAAGCACTATCAAGTGTATCAGAATTTCTTTTTCTTTGCAGGGCAAGCCTTTTCCTTTTGCAAAGAAACGATGAACACCATTCTGCCAGTGCGTACTGATCTGAGGCAGTGATATTGCTCACTGATCATCGCTTCACTTAGTATTTCATGTCTTGTAATTTTCCCATAAATTACATGAGGATGTGCTCTATGTTAATGCACACTTCAGCAGCAATCAGCCATTTGCATGAACCCATATAAAGAGCATCGCAGCAATGCTTTTCACACTACCATTAACGTAAATTGCAACCTTCCTAATGTCAATTCTTATTTACAGCTGACAGGATGAAGGAATTAGCTATGTGTAGAGTCATTCCTGATGTAAATCTCCATATTTAATACTGTTTAAAATACATTTTCCAGGCGAAGTATGCTGACCTGTGAGCCAGCAGCAAATTTAAACAACAAAAAAGAAAAATGCTGTAAAATAAATTGGAAGGAAAAACACTATAACACAAATACTGAAATATCTGTAATGTGAAAGAATCATTCTGGCTATCATAAACTTAGTACTTACCTGACCAGACTGAAATATATTACCTGTTGTTTATAGAAATAATTCTTCTAAACCCACCAAACATCACAGCAAATAAAAGAACAGATTTCCTCTCATCCCTTTTATATACACTAGGATATGAAATCACTTCTATTTCCAAATTTGAAAAATAACTTGCAAGCAAAATTTAGTCCCTGGTCCTTAAAAGTCAATCAAGTTCCCATTAGAGTAGATAAAAAGACAATTAATTGGCAAATGAACAAGATCTGTGCTTAGTTCCTTAGTGTGAAAAGCCAGAATATTATCAAACGACAGCAATACTTCCAGATGACTGCAGGATGAGGATGGTTGTGGCTGTGCAACACGGGAAGCAATTTTCCACTGAAATATGGTACAATTCTGTACGTCTTATTGACAGAAATATCCTGTATAAATCATATAATAAAACATACCTGTAGTAATTTGAGCTGGCAATTAACATAATAAAAATAAATTACAATAAAAATTACTAGATTCTTTAATAACTTTGATAAATATTGTCCATCTTACAAATAAATACAAATCAAGTAGAAAGTAGGCAAATGCACTAACTCAGCACAAGTCTGACCACTGCCAATGTAATGCAACTTGGAACAAATCAATTTTAGTGTCAAAACATCTTTCCCTTCTGAAAACATGGCTTTTAGCTAAAAAGAAACTTCACTGTCAAACTCAGCACACTGTTCAGACCAAAAACAACTGAAGGAAAAAACAAAACCATAAAAACGGAATCATTGTTTTATATTTTCAAAACAATAATACAGTTATTAATTTATGTTGATTAGTTGTAAAATGTGAAACTTATTATAACTTGTCCTGAAGAAGCTAATCTTTTAAAACTAGATTTTTAAAAATATTTGTTTTGTTTTTTTTATTCTCCCCAACATTCATCCAAGCAAAAATAAATTGCTCACACAGCCCTGTATCAGCTATGGTAGAAGACTGTTGGCCATTTGATAGGTGCCAGGTGATGATTATATTGCATTCAGTGTATGACCAGGATGAAGTAGACTGAGACTTTCAATTCATTTCATCTTGATAGCTGAGCAGCCACACAGTAAAAACAATTGTCAAGCACTACTGTTTTGTGTGGGATCGAAAATGCTCAGACCTGATTGTAGAACTTTGCATTTCAATATTTTCAAAATTTTCTGTACATGCTAGTTTTCAATTAATAAAAGCAATTGAGATGCAAACCTTTCAGCTGCTTTATGTTCTTCAGTCACAGGTTTTGTATCATATTGGAACATGTATTTAAATTAGAGTTAATACTTAAAGACTTGGTTGAATTCTCTAGGAAAGTAACTTCTTGGACTGTGCTTCCATTTTAACTTTTATTTACATAATTTAATATCAGTGGAAAGTGTATTGACCTCAAGACCTTATAAAGAGATATTTTAGTGCATCCAAAAGCACAACTCAAGAGCTGACAGCTACTTAAGGGGCTAGTTCAATTTCAAAGCCACTTTAGATTAGGACATATTTCTACAAGTTCTACGTTCATCATAGCAAATGTGGATTTAACGTCCAACAGAAATCCTGTGTTTTGTATGAAACTGGTAAGCACTTAGTTCTTAAATGTTTTTGAAAGAAAGCAACTGCAGCTGGTTTTTGCCTCACTGTCCAGGATACGTCAAGACACCCAAAGCCATTTTGTGATTTGCTGACCTACAACTTGCTCTACATTTTCAAAATTCATTTTTAAAACACAGCAAATCCCACTGAAGTTATTCAAACCCTGAAAGCAGCTTGTGTGATAATCTGAATTTTTATTATTCTACTGACCTCAAGGAAGTTACACTAGATGTGACTTTATTCAACTTAGAACTTTTAAGTACTGTTGAATTTTTCCAGCTGCATAAAGCTAGCAAACCATTTTTAATATTCAACATTTTTATTATTCTGTACCACCTCCACATTTTCTACAGTCCTTCCACAGCACTCTTATGTTAATTTCCCCAAGCCAAGCTAATATTAGCACAATAGTTTCAATTAAACTAACTCCAATCTGAGAACAAAGAAATTAAGGTCAACAATAGTCCCCTCAGTATATTTTCATTGGCTTCCATAAATCTTTCATCTACTATATACACAGTGATTTGGACTCTCCATCATCTCCTAAAAATTGCACTGTTTCCTCTTCCCAAGCAGCTTTCAAATTTCACCATCTCTCAGGAGTACTGCTGATATATAATTTCTGTATCTTCACCTACTAAACTATGATCCTCTTTCACTGCCCCCAATATCCTTTAAACCCTTGCTCATCTTTTACAGAAGAGACTGAAAATGACTTGAAAGAGAGTAACATTAACAGACAGAAAGAGCATCTCAGAACAAATTTTCATAGTTGAAAAAATGATCAGAAAAAGCAATAAGCCTTCTACACTCATTATGAAAGAATTACTGTTATAAAGCAGGAACAAGAAGAATAAAAAAGGAATCCAAAACATGAGAGAAAGGATGCAAAAGAGAATGAAGGCAAAAAGGGCAGGAAAATTAAAAACGTAAAAATTAATTAAAGTAATTGTTTTCCTTAGTATTGAAGCTATATACTAATACAGTTTTCACTTTTTTCTTTACAAAGTTACTATTAAAACGCTCAACTAGAGTTGAAAATTTAGACTGTATATTGTGAACATTTTGAATATTCCTGACCTTCTGACATGCCTATTTTGAAGCTATAACTCTTAGAAATATTTGCACCAAGTTTTGCCAAAATAGATAAATTTAAAAAAAGCATTCTAAACTGTTTGAAAATCCTAATAAAGTGTATAAGTAAAATAAAGTACCAAGCTACGAGGGATAAAAAATAAAATAAATTTATTAGTTTAAGCTTATAGAGAGACCATCACACAATATGGCAACAGAAAAATAACTTCCCTTCAATATTAAAATGATCTATTTGTGTAAATATCTGTATTTCAGCAAAAATCAATCATCAGAAATAAACAGTGATTTGTGTTGTTGATAATCCCAGGATTGTAATCTGTATTTAATTTTGGCACATTTTGTTTTATTTTTTTATTATAGATAGTTACAGATATTACAAGTTTCTTCATTTATATAGGAATAATATTGGGAGGTTCTCATTTGGAGTTTATTATCAATCTCTTAATCATAGACTCTGGCCAATTATTGTACATTTCTGTATCCCTATGCACAGACATGTGCAGGTCTAAGTGTCCCCCCCGGCAATCATTGGCAACACCAAGTTTGATACATTTTTTTCAGAATTTTGTCACATTATTTTTGTATAAAAAACCACACAACTGAACAGAGCCCTGCTTTTTCTGGAATTACAGTAATCCCAGTCATTACCATTTCTTAAATTTCTCTTTAAATAATGAATAATCCCCTAAAGTGGATTATTTAAAAGCCAGCGAGATACAGAAGACAGAAAAAGTTGCTTGCTTTAACTCCCCTTCAACTTTATTCATGAGACTTCTTATTAATTACAGATTTTGCTCTTTTATACAGATCTAAGCAAGCTATTACTTGCTGTCTTGGATAAATTATTATACCAGGAATACACTCTCAAGATATTCTGTGACTTGCAAACATGCTGTTCCATCAGTTTGCAGGATTGCAAGTGATTTAAGAAAAGCTTCTGCATAGTGAAATGTGTTCTTCCTCCAAGAACCATACTAAGCCATGTGCATAGGAAAGAAAAAATGGACTCATGCATGCTGATAAAAATGACGCAGCCAATTAAAAATTTAAGTCGGCTTTGTTAACGAAAAGCCTCTAAACTTACAAGTCAGGACCCAAGGAATGGCGATCTGCCGAGCTGTGAGGCAAAGGGGAACGGCGCCGGCTGCGCGGCCACTGAAGGCCGGGGCCGGAGGCACACCCAGGAGGCGGGGGGGGGGAAGTAGGAGAAAAATAATTTAAAAATTTTTTTGATCCTGCCCAAATGATCTTGTTAGCAAGAAAGCACTGCTATTTTTCAGTCATTGACAAATATGAGAAGCTATTCTATTATCATCCCTCAGTCACAACTCCTAATAAGGATTACAAAGTTTGGGAGACAGAGAAAAATGATCCTTAAATACACTGAATTGAGAGGAAATTTTTGTGTGTTTGTGCTTAAAATACAGATAGACAGTGAATTCTTTATGAATAGGTATATTATGAAAGGATTACTGAAGATAGAATGACGTTCAAGAAACAATCAAACCTTTTTTGTCTTTCTCTGAGCATTTGTTCTTATAGTAGCACTACTCTGAATAAAGTTAAATCTTGACAATAGTAACACTATAAGCGTTGGAATTGCTGATTATTTTTCTTGTTCTCCCTGGAACCCATGCAGGATACAAAACACATTCAGCCCACAGAGGATACCAAGTGATTCGATATAATGGGCAATTGGATTACGTTTCTTTTGTCTACATCCTACTGTACCTTACAAAACCTGCATGTGAGTACAAAGAGAAGTGGACATGGACATTGGGATACTGCATGCAAACCTGGCTCAATCATCTGTGTGCTTTTCATTGAAATATAGGGGTATACTTATTTGTTCCTCTTTGAAAATGAGCCAAGTGGATGATAGGAAGAAGTTCTGTGGGTAAAGCCTTACTTTTATCAGAGGAAAGGCCTAATACGGCCTTTAGCAGACTTCCAGTTACCACTCGTTATCCTTGTTTTTACTATTTCTACATTCACAAAATCTTGCTGGTGTTACAGATTTCTTGTACTGGAACATGATTGTGAACAACAGAGTTTGCCATCAGGTCAAAAATCAAGGTCTAGTATTAAACAGAGCAAGGGTCAAGACGTCTTGGTTCAGTGAGAGTAGTTTGCTCTTTGTTTAGCATGGTAAAGGTTGATCTGCATTGAGCACTAAACTGGGGCCAGCAATCCTCTCAGTTCCTCAGTACTGCTACGTTCCAAGACACTTTGCACAGAAAATTTTAAACAAACAAAACCAAATCCAAAAAAATCAAAAATCCCTAACATTTTTGGAGATTTTTTGTTTTTACATCTGTGGGTGAAATAATTGGCATAATGGTGCAGAGCATCATCACAGATGGATCCTTATGTCAGATCATTTTTTTTTATCCGGTTTGCAATTTCAGGTTTTCCAAAAAAGAAATTGGTTCATTATCTCTTCCAAACATTTTTGCTACTTGACACAGTGCTTTGCAAAAAACCCCCAAAATGTTAAAAACACAGTCTATGCCATAGGGAATAGATGATTAAAAAGAAAGGAAGCTTTGATCTCTTACTCCTGTGTCATTCAACAGTAGCACCACTGTAAATTCTATTAAGATTTTACAAAAGCATATATGAAATCAGATTATGTAACAAATATCAGAGGTAGAGACAGAAGAAAACATCAAAGAGGAAAGAGCAAAGTGAAAAGAGAAAAAATGTTAGAAGAAATTTTGAGATGGGCCACTGCTAGCAGAAAATGGATTACTTGTTCTTAAGGTGATGGGAGAAAAGATTCTGTTAAATAGTATATAATGTTCCAAAATACAAATATTTTTGTGGATACAATTTAATCTTGACACACTACAGTCATTATAGCCATCCATCCACGCACCTGCTAGGTCATTTTAGCTTCCCAGATTTTAAATACATCTTCAGTTTATGAATTAGTAAGATCTAGCCTGTAGGTAACATGCATCTAATTACATGTATCTAATTATTGTAGTTTTAACAAAGCATCATTGTTGCTGCCATGTCAATGCCCAGGATTTTAAAATGCTGCAGGTGAACTCTTATTTGCAGAGCATATGTTCTTAATGGGGTCCACGGTGACTCCCAAAACACTCTGAAGGAGTGTACACTTCCAAAGGAAATGAGTAAAATAGGTCCTTTCTATGGTAACTGAGACAGCAGCATGCACTGACTTGCTGTTGCTTTCTGAAATGCATTATAGTTCAGCAGCTAAACCGGTAGCTTCTTCCAAACTTTAGTTGCTGCTTCTGAAAAGCTGGATTGCATGTCAGTCTTTTGCATCTTGTTAACAGCTTCATCACTACATTGACCAACAGATGCCCAAATTCAAAGTTTAATTTCCACCAGTAGAAATGGTAAGCATCTTTTAATATTTTTGTTTTGTTTTGTTTTTTTCTTATTAAATCTGCAGATCCAATTTTCCAGAAAATACAGTTATTGATTTTGTAAATCAATACATTTTATAAATCAAATGAAGTATCTGTCCCATTCATTCCAAGAATTTTAGGAAGTTATCATGAATCCATTTTGCTGGCAACACAAATTTCTTGAAAACAGAATTTACTGTCCATATATCTGTCTGGTAAAGTAACTATCCTCTGATTTTCCATAAGATAGACAAGATTTTTTGTCTTCTCACACTGAGTAATTCACATAAGAAAATATTTCAAAAGATTGGAAAAGGATCTTGATTAAGTTACTCCTTCTAAAAAGAAGTGATCACTACCTGGAGGTCATCTTGTTCCATATAAACCTGGATATAGACCTCCACAAAGGAATCTGCAGGTACCTGTGCCACAGGCACACAGAGCCGCAAAAGCTCAAAGGGACCATGCCCTGTCCCCCCTCAGATTATAAGGGCAATGACACTATGTGAACCTGATTTTATAATAGGCTGTACTTTCCTCATCCTCCCTTTAAACTTTAGTAAACCCTAACTCTGTCCTCATATACACCCAAGCAGTGTTGGCACTGTTTTAGCATTCACAAATATATGCAGATAGAGTCTGAAGTCATTGGATGGGGTTCATGGAAAGAATGGGTTACATTACAAAGAAAACATGGAAAAATAGAGAAAATGAATGTGGAATTATTCACAAGGTGAAAAGAGGAAAGTATTTCAGGCACTCTGTTTCAGACACAATCCAGAAAAACATTTTAACAGATTGATTTGATAAATAACATCAAGCAAGAATACATAAACAGTACAATAGAAAATATACTGCAACATACTCCTGGAATAAGATCCACGGCAGTTCATATCTCAAATAGTCAAACATATAATAATAATAATAAAAATTACACCACGTCCATGCTGCATATTCTGTTCATATGCATTATGCTGTGTTTCAGAGGTTTACCTTAACTCACTAGAAAAAGCCTGTATGATATCAGGGGTGGGATCTGGCAACATTACTGACAACAAAAAACAATTCCTACAAAGCAGTTCCAGACATTAACTGATGACTGTTTCAAGAGGGTCCTGAGGAGTAGAAAACTTTCCAAATACACAAGTTATAGCTCAGTGCCCCAGGCTGCCAGGGTAGAATGTAGGAAAGCTTAACTGTAACCTTCAGATAAAGGGTAAAAGCCCCAGCCTCAAGAAATCAAACAGTACTACCTCATCCATGAAAACAGGGCAGGCAATGCTTCAATAATAGTTGAAGCCTGATCATCTTATGAGGCAAAAACACATGGCAATTAATGGAGAAAAGAACAAGAGAAGACCATAAAACAATAGGGAATGGAGCTCTGTTTTACACACTGGAAAATGCCATTTTTACTGTGTATATATAGCTGCATTATTCATACAGTTCTTTCTGACACATTCATCTCAGGAAGGGGAATGAAGAAAGAAACGCTGGATATTTTTACCGCATATTTGCATAGGAAAAATATACTCAGGGTAATGCAAATGCATTTAGGACATGGGTGAGGAGAAATTCTTGACAAGACACACAATGATACACTACCTAGATCTATTTTGTCCGAGAAATTAATAAACTTGTCTGTTTTGGTCCTTCACCAGGAAAGATAACTTTTCCCCAGAACAACCTGGATTTGTAAAGAAGCAATGTCTGTTATTACTTCTGTGGAAACATTAGCCATGAACAATTTTAAACAGCTTTTATAAAACATGATACAATACAAGCAGTGGGGGAGCTATTGCCTTCCTCTAGCTTTATTTTAAGAAATAAAAATAATGAATCTTTTCCTATAATAGGTAGATCACATTCACATAGAGAGAGGGTATAAGAAACAATTGGTCTAGAACATTCTGCTAGAACGCAAAGTTAAAGCTCACATACACAAATTTTTCTTAAAAAGACATAGCAAGAAAACTAGAGTTCACTGCACTGCAGTTACAATTCCCAGTAGAGGATGTCTAATATTCACAAAGATCTTATCAGCTACTACTATTTCTAACAAACACCAAAGCAACATGTACCCTTTTTTCACTTTGGTGATACTGGATTAAGTAAAATTCCTACACAACAGCAATGAAAACTTGGGAAATTAGCAGAAATAGTTCACCAGCTAAAAGAATGATGAAGATTAAGTGAAATTAGGAGACTAATTTCAAAAAACTCAAAGAAATTGGTAAGAGGCAAACAAAGGTGCAGAGCAAAACAGAGATGAGAGAAGGGTATATTAACAACTGGTTGGAAAAAATGACCTCAAGATAACTGTTTATCTGTCTAGCATTTATCTAAGAGGACTGATGTGTATTTCATGAGAAACATTTAGCATATGAATTATTTTCTGCTTCTGTTTTATGGCAACATAATGATGACTAAAGGAAAAAGAAATCCCCAAAAGCTAATGGTTTCCACTTCTAGGACATGAGCATGTAGATCAGAGTGGAGCAACATTGTTATTCCTCCTACTCCTACGCTTTAAAAATCACTAGAAGTTGAAATCAGCTTTTTTAGAACATTGAGAAGAACGGGTCAATCAATATTATTAAGGCTGGATGAGAGACATGACAGCTTAGGGCCATGTTTTCTGGAAGAACATTGAAAACAGAATGATGAAGCCTGAGCAAGTTTTGGAGAGGCTTCCATTCATCACTGTAGTACTGCAAAAATCCCAATCCTCCTTCAGACTCTTTTTCAAAACCTCTTGTTAAGCAGGAATTATATCTGCAACTAGCACTCTAGATCAGTTAATGGGTACCAGTGGGAAAGTTCATAAGTTCATTAAGTTCTGATTTGGATGGCTACTGAGGAAAAATAGCATATTGCAATTTTAAGCTTTGCTTTTATCTCAGTCTATGCATAAATCTTACTTTCTGCTGGTATTATGATTGCTTTATTGTAACTGAAACAACCAAACATCAAACTACCTTTTCTATTTCACCTGTTTAGCTCCTTAATTCATGAAGCTGTTGTCTCATTTCCTCCAGAGACAAATAGGTGTGAAACAGTAATTCATGTACTGCAGTAACTCTGCTATATGCTTTTCATATGCTGCCTGCAGGCAGAGTGAATAGAAATAAAAACTGGAAGGCAACACCAACAGATATTGTTCTGTTCTCTGTATCTATGCTTTTAGCTCCGACTCTCTGATTATTTGTTACAGTTCCTGTAGCTCTGGGAAATGACAGACACAGATACTGTGAATGTAGCAGCCCTTCTCCCTTCAGGGTCTCATTCCCAGGGTAAGAGGAAGAATGGCAGAATCAGCATGATGTTCCCTCCCCTTTTCCTAGGCAAAGCTCAGTGGCCCATGGAAAATGTCATACTAAGATAGTCACCAAGAAAATTGGGTATTATTAGGAAGTCTCATGAAAAGAGTGGATGAAGATGTACAATTTTAATAACATTTTGCATTCTATGAGTATATTGTACCACTGTTCTCTGCATAATTTTGTTCCTTACAGAAAAGAAGGGAAGCTTCTTTTTATAAGAGCATATTGATACTATACATTGCTCTGCCTCTTTCCCCCTTGTTGGCCAGTGGGCACAACAGAACTTTCTTCTGTCTCCAAGCAGACAGTTTTCTGCATATCCTCAGTATACTAAACGCATTATTATCCACTCAAAATGGAAGTTGCCAAGTATACAAGCAGAAAAGAAGCTATGAGAAATGTAATTGTAAAAGAGAAAAACAGCCCCTGTAAAAACTGGACTTTTTTTTTTTTTTCAAAATTACATATATTTACATTGTTATTAGGTTGCAATTATGATTCATGGGCTTACTATTTCATTAATTTATTAACCGCCATAGTTACTTGAATTGTCAAGATTAAGCCTTTATCATGATAATAACTGATATTCACAAAGGAATTACTATTCTAAAAAAACCCCATATCTAAATAGACAATGAGAAGCATCAATCTCACACTGATAAAAAAAAACCAAAACAACAACAACAAAACAAAACAAAACCTGCTACAGTCATAGCAAATCTGTACCAAAATCAGGACTGTAAAGTCTCTGAGACCACTGCAGCCACTGCAGGATCCCTGCTTGAAAACAGTTTCCTCAGAAATTTACCATGTACCCATAATTTTAGTGTTTCTTGTGATAACATGGTGTATTTTCACCAGAGGTGTCTGGTTTTGCACTTCCTTAAGATTAAGTCACCAAGTTATCTTGACTAATTTTGTGTTTTGGATAATTTCTAGTTAAGGCTTTGAAATAGACCCCTAGGTATGAACATAATTTATAACATATTGGGCTGCAAGTTCAAAAACAAACTAAAAAAAAAAAAAAAAACAAAGCCAGAACAGTAAAGACAGAAAATTATGTTTCCAGATAGTCTTTGCTGATTACTAGACAAGGGCTGTTCATTCAGCTTTGAGCAGAAAATTGAACCAGATGACCTTCTGCATTATCTTCAAACCTGAATTATCCTATAGCCCTATGAGATTCCTAGGTATGTTTTCAGAAGTCACTTATGACTTAATTTACATGAAACTTCTTATTACCATCTTCCCTTAGACTAAGTAGAAAGGCAGTGGCATTATCACCTGTAAAATCACTCCAATTCCTATTGTCAGCAATGATTTTAAACTCTTTGCTGGGAGGTACATGTTATTTTGCTTGACTGAAAGCCGATTATTAAGAAAAAAGACATGGACATGAAGCAATAAAGTCTTAAAGTCTAAAACTCATAACAGAAGAATGTTTGTACAGACTAATTTTCATATATTCCTCTGAAATCACATGACGATGAGAATTTGATGCTGTACCTGCAGCCAAAAAACCCCCCAAACCCACAAGAAAACAGGTTTATGAATATGAAGGCTTTCCTCAGACACAGAATTTTGATGTACTTTCTGTTTCATACTAAAAATGTTATTTAAGGTATTTGTAGCAGCAGAATCAGTGGAATTGTATATATCTCTACCTTGTCAGGAAACGCACAACCATGAGCAGCAAAAGCTATAGCCCACTTAGAGCTAGTTAATTACCTGTCATTAATAGATCAACAAACAGCTTGAGTCCTGATTTATTAAATATGTAACTGAGCAATTCTCCCTGGGAAGGCACCATGTTGTAAAGTGACAGGATTCTCAAGAGACAAAAATAGTTGAATTGCGTAACTATAATTTTCTCAGTTCTCTTTGATGCACCTTAAAACAAAAGAACCTTTCTGTCCTAAGTGGTTATTTAAACACCTGAAAGGTGTAGATGTAAAAAGTCCCAGACTAGAAAAGCACCTAAGGTCAAGGCCACAAATGCTATCCTGATCCCATGATGCTAAGACAGATTTTGCTACTGGCTGCAATACCACCACACTCTCACTTACTGAGGAATACAAAATTTCTTTTTTTTCCTTTTTTTCATTTCTTTGTGTGTGAACCACACTTCAATGATTTATTTACAAAGCTCAGTGGTGGAAGATGCCACATGAGTGCTTTGAGCTGTGCTGTGAGATGAATAGGGTGTCATAATATACTCAGCTAATATGGCAATCCTCCAAACCAGAGAAAGGTATGAAAAATTAGTTCCTTAGTTTAGAAACCATGCATTGAAGCCAAGAACACATAGAAAGAAAATGTATTGGCCTCTTTCCCACTAACACACAAATCACCATGGTTCTATGTATACAAACCATTACAGGTGTTATGCAAACACTGCAGTATGATTTTTTTGTTACTGTCTAGGTTAAAATAATCTTTGTTGCTTATTTCTCTCACTTAAAAGGAAAAAAAAATCCAAACAAACACATTATAGAACATCTGTTGAAACTCAATTTCCAGACAAAAAAATGGCTTATAAAGAATTTCTAAGAGAAATTATTTTTCCATATAAAAGGCGGAAATATGAAGAGGGAGATACCTGCAAAGTGTGCTCAAAATTTTCTAAGAATCTTAAAAATGTAAATAACTGGAGCTGCTTGGTTCATAAAAAAAAAAAATCCAAGTTACTATTTTGTGTGCTGCTTAATTGTCCTTTAAATCTAGAAGCTACGGTAAACACCTGCAATTACAGTATATATTTATATTAGCAAGTGCAAACTGGTCCTTAAATAATACTCTTACATGTATCAAGAAGAATAATCTAACACTGCACTCTGTGCAAATTATGAGCTTTCTAAGCATATCTTCAACTCCACTATCAAATAAATTTGCCTTTTAAATACCTGCCAAAGCTACATTCATATAGAACTTTTCTGAGGCATATGAAAGCAGGGAGTTTGTATCCATCAGGAGAATCTAATCAGAACACTTCTAGTTGTGGACATGATTCTGGATCCTGTATATTAAGGTCCAAGAAGGAACAAGTCATTTTCCATATTGCAGAGTCACTGTGCTACACTAAATTAAGCAAAGTAACAGCAACAGAGACAAACCACACATTAGAAATAGTTAAAAAACCAGCAGGGAGGATAGAGGGGAGTAGCAAGGCTTACAGTGTCTACTAACTAATGGAATGCTTACAGAAATGAGATGCACATGCATTCCAAATGAAACCTCATCTATAGCACCATAAGAAAGTATAAAAAAAAATTAAGGAAAGCAACCTAAAGTCTAACACTGTAAGCATGCAGCCATTAAATTAATCTGAAATACATTTGAGTTGCTCTTATCAAAATGAACTCAGTTCACAATCACAAAAATGTGTCCTATGTTTCCACTTATAAACCAATCTTCCTTAAGTACCATTAAGATTTATTTAACATCAAAATCTACCATACACAATAAGAGCATGTATAAAGTACTTGCTGCATATTAATAGAGCTCTTAAAGCACAATTCCTTCTTGGTGTGCTAACTCTGGAACAACTAATACTTTTGTCATTATTGGTTACAGGTAACATTTGTTGAGGAGGCACACACAGAAAGGATCTCTTCCAGTAAAACTACACAGCAAAAGAAGAATCTTATTATTAATCTACTTGTAGGTAATAGTATATAATTTCTCACACAATTATGTTACTGACCATGCCATTCTCTACAACATATAAGGCATTTGATTACCCACAAATACTCTGCATTTAAGAAACTGTTTCAAAAGTGTTAGTGGAAAAATTCCAACCTTCATTCAGCCAGTGCCCTTGCTGACTGTAGCATATGAAAACTGACAACCAGAAAAACAGGATAAAGTTCAAAGCAATTTTTCAATGCCTCTATTGATGAAACTTTAAAAGTTACCGTGTTCACCAACTTGCCGCCTGCTTTAAGGATAAACAGATCTGAGAGAAGAACACACAAACATGTGGTGCAATAACAATCATTTCAGTAGTAAGCAAACAGGCAAATTTTCCTTAGAAAATAATTTCTTCTGTATTTTCACTTATTTACCTCTTTGTCAATTTTAACACAAGAGAACAAAGAAGTACTTTCAAAGAATGAACAGCAATACCTGTTAAATTGTTGAGATAAAGTTCCTCAACACTGTTTTTTAATGGATATCCCATTCTCAGCCTACCTGGTGTATTCAGCAGCCGGGACATCTTGCAAGAATAGGAGATAAACTGCTCACAGTATTCAGCACTACTGGTAATGGCAGAAATCTGGTCCATTGTTGCACTGTAGTTGAGCTGCAGCACAGATAACTTCTCCAGGCTGCTGCCTCCCACAGAAGTCGGCATTTGCAGATCATGGTACACAGTTGTCCATACTTTATCCTCTGAAAGAGAAGGGAAGAACGATGAGACAAGAACTGATAAAGAGACAGAGGATATTTGTTGAGGTGGTAGTGGGGAAGGAAGACACTGCACATGAAAAGTCATCATGGGACAGCATAGTTCCAACTAAGAACTGAGGAAGGGAAGAAACTCTGACCACCTTTATGAAAAGATACCAAATATACTATGTGAGAAGTCTTCCTTAAACAACTGATGCCTATAGTTACATATGAAACTAGTAAGGACTAACTTTGATCAGAAAGACAGATGCCTGATGCCCTAAAGATTCAAAGGCTTTATGTGAGGAACATTCATTGTGCATGGTAAATTGCTGAGGGCTGGAGAGCAACACTGCTTTAGTAAAGCAGTAGGAAAGTAACAACAAGGCTGCACCAGATTCTCACCTGATTACATAATTTAGCAATTAATACTGAAAATGTTTCTACATTTTTTAACCCAAGTTGTGTTCTAGGGTAAAACAAAATTACTGCTTACTGAGACTTGAATAGACTTGAATGTTTTAAAACAGCAGCACTATATGACCTTATTGATTTTGTTTATGGTATAGATAGCAGCATAAGGACTAATCGAAGTACAATGGAAATACAAAAGCTTGTGTTGTGAAAAGGCACAAGGAAGGAGGAAGGACAACCCCAATTGTTTTGATAAGAAATACAGCAATACTGGCCAAACCTTAACACCTCCAACAGACTTTTTTTTGCAGGGTCATGCAAAAAGTGTGTTATATCCAGTCCAGAACAATGTCTGTATGCATTATATTGCTTTAAACTACTGAAGAGCAAGTCACTAGAAGTTACTGTGAACCATTTGCCAGTAGTTACCAGAGAAGATTTAAGATGAGGTATTATAATAATGAAACAACACATTTCATACTCCTCTTATAGCAAGATTTGTTGCAGTTGGAAGGCAGTTTAGAAAGGAAACAAAGACAAGGCACAGAAACTTTGCTGTTATAGACCAGCCATTTATTTTTCTTAGAGAGACATTCCACTGAACCAAAATGAAAAAAAAAATATTATCTGAGTAAAGCATAGGGTTTCAGAATGAAAACTATGAAGATTTGGTCAATATCATTGATACTGTATTCCTTTAAGAATGTTATTCTATCATGTAGGTGTGAAGAACTTTAAAATTTAAGTTGACTAGGTACCACTTTAAAAATCCACTATCTCAGCTGATATGTACTACTCATGTTGCCCATCTCACAGAGACAAGGACAGAAATAGGTCAATTATCTTCTGTAAATAAACCACAGAAAATTCTCTTTTCTCTATATATTAACCTGAAACATATCACAAAACTTCCTAGAAGTGCATCAGATTTTGTCCGTAGTATTTGTCATATAAGATTCTTTCACATTTTAAGTAGTTTGTCTGTTTTTCTTTTAATTTTTCTGCCTTATTTATTTCTACCACTGAGGGCAAATTCAAAGAAATCTGTCTTGGAATAAAAAATGTGGAACTTTAAAAAACATCCATAAGAATCTACTCTGGTGCCTTAAACTGACTTGTACAAAAGCCCAGTTTCCCAAATGAGTCAAGCAGGCCTCTGCTCCAGCTGTTGTGTCGAGCAGCACTACTGACCACAGTTGCCCTTCAGAGATGCAGAAACAAAACACACCTCTCTGCTAACTTTGCTGTATTTATCACAAAAACAAACTCTCCAGGGAGATCACCTGGAAGTTTCAGAGTATAGTAATTCACCTGACAGATGTGCCTTACAGCGATAAAACCCATATAATGTAGTGCACTGCAGTATGTTTTCAATTCCTCTATGTAAATCTCTTGCCTGTTAATGCAAATCTCAGTCATTCTAATACTTGTGGCCTGCACTTCAATCTTTTAACTACATGGAAACACTCTGCCAAACTGACACATACTCCAGGTGCTTCAGTACTTTTCACCAAGTTCACAGAAATGTGCTTGCATACACTGATGAGTTTTGGTGCGACCCAGAGCAAAGACAGCTCTCCACGTTATGATTATCCTTATCTCCAGGATTCTGTACTCTGCCTTATTTTCCAGTCTTAATTTTTACTGCATAGGGTTGGGCTATTTTGGATTATACAGAATCAAGTGGACCCATGTGTTTGCAACTGATATGGTGTTAAGTCTTTCTAATCAAGTATTCAGAGATAAGGTAAGAAAAGCACGCAAATCCTCCACAGGTTGTACACATCACTAGCCAAATGAGATGAAATTCAGCAGATGATGCAAGATGGTTATTAATTTAATATTCATATCCTTAGTCCAAAACTCTTTATAAAACACAGCAACATTCTTGCATTGAGGAAAAAAAAAATCAGGAGAAAGGAATCCCACACCCAAATACCAATACAAAATGTATAATTGTCACCTGTCGAGTTACATAGAGAATATAATCTAGTTTTCTTAAGAGCCTGGGATGGAAATTTACTGCAGATTCATTTTCAAGAAAGGACTGAGATAGTTTATACATTTATAGTTTTACACTGACAGAAAGCTCTCTTTTTTGGCAGAAAACACTGTACATGTAACAACACCAAAAGTGTCAGTAAGGAATATACCAGGACAGTTAGAGTCTCCTATGGGATTTTTGATCCAGTAAAGACTCCTAGACTAGCCACTAAGAAGGTATAGGAATGTGACTAACAACAGGAATTGTGTTAGGCACAATGTTTGAGAATGAATTTTCTTATGGATAGCAGATTTTAGCCAATATCCAGTCACTTCCCCTTCAAGTTAGGAAGACTAAACTTTACTGTGGCATACTATACTAAAAATGATAGAAAAATACTCCCATCAGTCAAATGCATCCTCTGAACAACTTCAGGACCTTTCTGTCAAAGTACAAGTACTACGCATAATTCGGAGTTTGTTGCACCTTGTAACAGATCTTTTTATCAATATGCATATATGTGTGCATAAAGTAAATAATCTTTTACAGAAAAGCAACTCAATTTCTTCCTGCTGTCTAAAAGATGATTGGAGATTGACTAGGATACACATAGTAAGATACTTAAAATAAACCTAGGTCTTATTTCACTTGCAACTCATTTGTTGATAGTCTGGCTCAAACGACCCATGAACACATTCAGCAAGCTTCTCCAAACTCTGGAAGCTGAACCATCTGTGCCTGCAGGCCAGGCACAGAGGGAGTGTGGAGAAAAAGCTGTGGCAGGAAGCTGCTCCTCTGGCTAAGGGATTTCACACTCTTCATACATATTCCTGATTTAACTGTAAAGCACTGCCATGACACAAGGACCAACACTGTAGGGAATGGTAGGTCTTTTCCTTGGCTGGGAAAACATATTAACAGTGTAATATGGTCACACACAAAAATCTCTCTCCCCTCTCCACCAAAAGCAGACTCCTGAATCTCATACAGTTATATATCTGTGACTGGCTTTAAGATGTCTGGAAAGACTTAAAGGAGATAGATGGCAGGCAGAAATCTCAACCTTATCTACTGAGTGCTTATTACAAACTGCTTTTTGCCTTTTAGTCTTAAAAATGTGTTAATGTGTTTCCACTTCCCATGGAAATCAGCTAGGCATTTATAGCTTGAAGATAAGGCCAAGATCTTCACTTATGTTTTTAGTTTCTCAGAAACTCCTTTTTAGTTGAGACCATTCTTGAGAGATTGAATCAGTAACCTGCTTGCAGTCAACCTCCCTTATAGAAAAGGTAATGCAGATAGCTCACACTATCTCAAATACCTGTATCCTCACCATTCAGGGCATTATTCCCATGTAGCTGAGAACGGGATATGGTATTCATAGCTATTATAGCAAAATCTGCAAGACAATCTATTCCTTATTCTCTGCCAATAGTACACAGAAATCCCATTTAAGGTACACAGAAGTGAAAAAATCTGTTGCAGATAACAGTAATTTGATACATATTCTGGCAAACTACTGTCACCACAATACTGGAATGAGTATTCCCCTAATACAGTAGCAGTTATTTGAAGAGCACCTGGCATATGGCTATTGCTAATCACAAGTGTTTAGAGACAATTTGTCAGCCTCAGCTGTGTATATGACTTATGCACCACCAAAATACACACTTCCATGTGCAGGGGAAGTGTGAACTCCTAACTGGATTTACTAGGCTGACTCTACCTTTCCCACTGGAGGACTGAGTACCAACACCAGCTAATTGATAACACTTCAGGAAGGTAAGGGCCTCCAAGATGACCACTTGTTTATTCAAATGCATTTCTTATCTTTTTATAATGTTGCACAGCGTGTTGCAGTTCCACAGGGAAAAAAACAAGTGGTTCTTCTATTATTTTGTTTTTAGCAGTGAAGAGGAAGTATAATTTTCTTCGAATAGAATGCTGAAAACCAGTAACCATAGATTCTTAATAGAATTCATAATGGTTTTCACTAAGAACAATCTAATTAGATCCAAACTGCTAATACATTTGATGCAATTATAGAGAGAATAGGTTCCCTGTAATTTAGTCTGTACATTACTCTTTGCTGAAATGGTTCCTCTCCAACAGATAGATATTATAGTAAGATTAAGTTCCTTAATTTAAGAATAATTATTTTCAAGAAAGGAAATAACCACCTGCTTCCTTAAAATGACAATAGTGACATAATTAATTTTGCTGAAAATACTTTTCAGTTGCAATGACTGATTTATAGTCCTGCCCACTCACTACTCCTTTTTCTAATAAAAAATGAAGTAGGTGGCTAACAAAATAATCAATAAGTATTACTAATGGTTCACTAATAAAAAAGAAATGAAATAAAAAATTTCCTTGATCATCAGCTATTCAAGTAATCCAATACTAACATAAGTGATTTTTCCCACTTCATATTCAACATATTTCATGGCATTATGATGATATTTATTATTATGCTATTTTGCAGTTACTTATTTTCTACTATTACTGAACTTTCCTCACTCATTTGCTTGGTGCTCAGTCAAGCAAGAAAACTTGCTTCTGACAAACAAATTAAGTAATATTTTGTAATGATAATTAACTTACAGTAAATTTGAAAAATAAATTTCAAAAAAGAGTTTTCTTTCTCAGGAAAGATCATCTGCTCTCTCTCTCTCCCTCCATATACATATATATATATGGTGAGTTGTTTGATGGATGAAGTTTCATGACCTAAAATTTCACTGATATATGAGAATACCTCAGCTCCTGGTTGAAATCTTGGAGAAGATGATTTTGAGAATTCCTGAGTATATAAAAGCCTGGAGGTGGTTCTTCTCTAGACACCATGCTATTTGCCATCATCAGTGCTTTTGTCCCTTCAGGTTAGATTACTGCAGCATGTTCTACAATATGCTACACCACAAACCACTCCAGAAACTAGACAAGATAACCCATTTTAAAGTTGACTGCCTTCTAGCTAGGAGAAAAACTACAATCGTGATCATCTCTTATTATGAGGTCTCCAATCTTATTTTCTGAAAAGAGTTTAGATGGTATTAAATTGTTTGGGATGGTAAGTCATTAGCATTGTGAATAAACTAAGTACCTTTTTTTGCAACAGTGCTGTAGACACAAGACCTGATGTACACAACTGATGTGGAAAAAATTACTGTAGGCCATATTCTCTTCTCCATCCTTTTATATTTCTTTTGGTGTGTGCCAATATATAAAAGCTTAAAACTATATAAAGCAATTTAAAACTAATTCTGCTATGGACTTCAAAGCAGCTAGAGTTGAGTTTATAAAATGAAAAACATACGTTTCTTTGAAGTTAATGAGTGTTTTGACAATCTCACCTGAGATTTGCAAATGTCAATTTTGCAGTACAGTTACTCTGGTGATGTGAAATTGCATCATCTTACTAATGTAGAAAATGGGGTTTAGACTAGAAAAATCCAATATTCAGGAAAAATTAAAAAAAGAGTAAAGGAGGAGTGTTCTTATGAATGGAGTTCTATAGAACGCAAAGTCAGTCAGTTTCTTAATCTACTCAGGTGGGGAATAGGAACAATCCCAAAATGTAATCGAGCTATTCCTGCACTCATTTTCTATATCTACTCCTTTCATTCCTTCCTTTCATTGTTTCTTGATCAAGATAACAATGAGTCTTCAAATTTAACTATGATTATTATGTTCTTTTTTACTTACAACGGTGTTTTGTGAGGCAATACACTTGCCTTGTATTTACATTTTCTCTTTCATAACAATTCAGGAAAGAAAAAACTTTATTTATTTTGTAAACTTGATATTGAATGACATAGTTTCCTAATATTTAAATCTATATATAATAGATAAATTCAGATACTTTACAAAGTAGAGTGGAAAGAACTGACCAAAATACAGTTTTCAGGGAACAAAAACGTTCTAGAGAAGTGATAACGAAAGGGCTGATCCAATGCAACTTGTTAGAAACCTCAAGGGACACTAGGGAAGTAGCAAGTAGAAGATGAATTCTCTGTGTTACTAGAGATGATTTTGAACCATTTAGAACAGTTGTATGTGAAAAGCTATTGCCAAGAGTACCCTGAGAAACAAAATAGAGATCTTTCATGCTGTCAAAGAAAAAAAGGCTGCAACAACAGATATTATTATGCTGAAAAATAGTGCCTGGGGGAAAAAGCTGAATCTGATTTGGGCTCTAATGTCACAAATTACCTCCTATGGGTGTTCTTAGAAGCATGAGTTTAAAAATAATCCTATATTGAAAGGAACAATAAATAATGAGATACAGTATAGCCATATGAAGGAAGACTCGGATCATTTAAGTGCCTGGTCTAACAGATGGCAATTGCAGTTCAGTTTAGATTAAGGAATATTAAAGTCAAGAACAAAGGGTATAAAAGAATTAACAGTGTAGTTGTTTTCAGCACAGTGGCTAGAATATGAGCAAGGGCTGAAAATTTTTTTACAGTTCAATAACTGAAGAATTGACAACTGATTCTACTTTTTGAGGAGCAGCTTCATATAAACAAGTATTATACAAATGGAATGATCAAATATGTCTCCTTTAAAGCACCATTCAGTTCATTCTAGCATATCATACGAACATATGCACTTAAAAAAATCAACTACTGCCTGTTTTTTTTTCTTTCACAAATCAACATAGCACAATCCTTTAGCTATGATCCCAAACAGGTCTTCCTAAAAATCACTGAAAAAAAGTAACACAGTTTTAAAAAATATATTTCAAAGGATATCCTGAAGAAAAGGACTCTTCAAAGCTTTCATTATGTTAGTTTGGACATAAGAAACCATTTCCTGAGCTATTCTGGCTGACTTTCTATTCTCATGGAGAGGCAGAAAGAAGACTATTGCAGGTCTCGAGTGCTACCACTAAAAACTCCCCTTACCTTTCCTTCCACCATCATCAGCTAAGTGCTTGAATCCTCACCATACTCTTCACTGACCCAACTTAATTTTCTCAAGAACAACATACTCCAGTCTCCTCTTAATCCCACTCTATAGATAGACAGGAAAAGGAATATAGTGTGCTGAAGCACCCTTTCAGTTTATTGAACCAATAAACTGAATGTTAGGCAACCTCCTGGCAAACCTTTCTATTTTTCTTTCAAAAGTTGCCTCTAGATTGGAAAACTTACACTTCCAAGTTTTAGTGCATGTTCTTGGCAGTTTGCAATATTTCATCATTATTCTGAATCATATTGGCCACATTTAAATTTAGGAATCCCATTTTAATTACTACATAAACCTAAGCATTGCCTAATTAAATAACAAAAACTACCATTATACATAATTTATTGCAAAATCATGTTTCCTGTATTTTTTGACAACTGTTAAAATTACTTTAGATAATTCAAAAACCATGGATATTGGATGACAAGATGGACAATTAAATGAAGTTTTGTTATATTGTGACTTACAGAAGAATTTTGATATCTTGAATGTCTTTATTTATAATCTCTCAAATGAAGCATGACTTGAATTCTATACTGAACTACCATGCCATGCATTATTTTCAAAGACATTCTATAAAAGTGTTTAAGTACACCTCTGCTTCGATATGTGTCACAGAGTGACATAAGGAGAAAAGAAAAAGCCAATCAGACTTCATAGAAATGTCAGCAAATTTAACAAAGTATGCTTAAAAGATTTTCACCTTCTGAATGTTATATCTCATTCTGTCTCAACCTGTAAATTTAACAGTAGAAGAGAAAACCCAAAAATTTCTATGTTAGTTTACAGTAAAAGACACAGCTTGATCCTGAGAACAGACAAATATCCCACTTGCACTTACGAGTAGTAAGGTTCACAAGTATAATTCTTCTAATAGAAGAATTAAAAGTACTGTAATAATGGAGAATAAAGGTCATGCTAGACCAATAAGAAACTTTTAACTGCAGAAAATTCTTGAATGTTAAGTTTTCCACTTCTTTGTAGACAAAGGATGCCTTCTCTTTCCCTCTCATCCCAGGACCCCCATTAAAACACCCATTACAAGGGGCACTATTTCCACCTGAAGGAACAGCGTGCTTTTATACAAAGGTTTCCTTTAAGGAAATACAAATTAACATTTTCAGAAACTCCAACTATCCTTGCAGTGCTCATCTGTGACAGTAGTAACTTCAGTGTCATATAGCTCAAAGACAGTGCTGTGCAAAAACTACACTCTGAGAAAGCCCAATGCTGCACCAGCTGCCTCACTGGCTTCGTGGTAGCAGCTATCCAACAGCTTCTTGCTTTCAGGAAGTTCCTTCTAACATAGGAGTCATGAGAAGAAATGCAAGGATATGTCTATTTCCATAAACCTAGTGCTCCTGAATATTCTTTTTATGCCTCAACAGAGAAATCAGAGCATAGAGAAAACACCACAGAATCTGGAGAAGAGGGTGGTTTATATAAAAATGAAGATGCTTTTTTACTAGATGTAATATTACTTTCTTTTTCATCAGTCTTGCATATACTATTCCATATACTCCAAAACTACTCAGAAATATAGCATCATCCATTAATAAATTTAACATGTCTCATTATGTAGAAATTACATATTTTAAATTAATATTTCTGAGACAGTGAAAAGTTCACAGTTGTGCATAATTGAACTTGGTAGTTCAAGTTTAACAGAACTGAATATCTAAGTGTTTTGTTGTAACATTATCTGGAAAAAGAGGTATTAAACTGTCTCTATTTCTACCGAGGTACCAAATATGTATGGAAACCAACCATTACAACAGCAAAACACTTCATAGAGCAATTTGCAAGGAAAAATTTCTATTTGCATTCATCAGCTTGATATTTAGAGGTTATAGAGAATATTACACTGGATCAGACAAATTCTGTGTATGGTCAAGCTGATTCCTGCAAAAATTGACTACAGCTTATCCATGCACTCCAGCTTCCTTGGCCTGGGCCTAGCCTTTGGCCTCTGTCATTCACTCTTCTTTACATATACATAATCTTTTCTCTGGTAAGTACACATGCACCTCATGCAACTTTCCTGGGACTAAGCTGTTTGACTGCATTTTATTTAGGATTTTAAATGATTTCTCCATCATAATATAAAAAAGATGTCTGGAATAAAATAAGTACTTCTGAAGTGAAATTTTCAATGGTGATGGAAACCATGTAGCAATCAACTACCTCAGGGGTCTTCAAGTGCCTTCTCTAATTATTAACCACTCTGCTATTTATTAGGTTTCCCCATATTCAACAAATAGGAAATTTGTTTCCTTGAAGAAGACAAACAAATTATATCCCTTTGAATGTTAAGATAGCCCTCTGAATTCCATAGGGTTCTCCAAGAATTAAACTATCCGTAGATCAAATTAAAATAGTGACATTCAAAAGGTCTATGAAGTCCCTCTTGCCTGTGAGACATATCTGTGTGTGTATATATATATATATACACACATGCATATTAAATGTATACTATGGCAGATAATTCTTATTGCTTAACTTCTAAATATTACTCACTACAGAAGATGAAATACATGCAGGAAATGCTGAGATTTTATAAGGGCTACTGACTTCATTCCACTCCGAGAAGCTGCAGAAATCAATCTCCTTGCAGATTTCCAAATGCAGATCTGCAACTTGCATAACTGAATACGCGTATTTATTTCTTCCATACTATTAGAACAATTTGAAATGCAGATACACACAAAATTTTGGTGCAGAAGGAACCAAAGGAAGATAAAATTTCCTCAATTAATTCAATGGGTTTAAGGTTTCATTCCACTTCTTTAAAAGAGACTTCTCTACTGATTGAGAAAGGAAAAAGTAAAAGAAAAAAAGGGAGGAAAAAACCCTAACCTCCTCAAGCCCCAGTTTCATGGTCCACTAGGTGAAGAACTGGTTGAAGGGTGAGGCTTGAGGAGCTGTGGTGAATGGGCTAGATCTGTCTGGTGAGCAGTGACCAGTGGTATTCCTCAGGGTGCAGCTGTAGGGCCAGTTTGTTCAGTGTTTGCATCAGTGGTCTGGATGCAGAAGCTGAATGCCCGGTGAGCAAGTCTGTGGAGGATTCTAAACTAGGAAGTGTTGACTCTTTCAGGGCACAAGAGGCCTTGCACAGAGACCTGGATAAACTGGAGTATTAAGTAATCATCCATGGCGTGCAATTTGACAAGAGCAAATGCTGGGTTCTACACCTGGGACACGGTAACACCAGGCACAAATCTAAGCTGGGAGAGGAGTGGCTTCAGAGAAGGGATCTGGGTGTGTGGGTTGACAGGAGGCTCGACAGGAGCCAGCAGTGTGTGCCCTGGCAGCCAGGAGGGCAAACCTCATCCTGGAGAGTGCCAAACACAGCATCACCAGCTCGTCAAAAGTGACAATTATCCTGCTGTATTTAGCACCAATGTGGCCTCTCCGCAAGTACTATGTGAGGTTATGGGCCCCATAATTTAAAAAGAGCATTAGGATACTCGAATGTGTTCATAGGAGGACACCAAAGCTGGGAAGGGTCTGGCAGGAATGTCCTCTGAGGAGTGACTGAGGGCACTGGGCTTGTCTGGTTTGGAGAGGAGGAGGTTGCAGGGCAACCTCACTGCTCCCTACAGCTTCCTGAGGAAAGATAGTGGTCTCCAAAGTGGGCAGCCACCCATGTCTGAAGGAGAGCACATGAGCAGTACAAGTCTCTCTGTCTGGGAGGCCCAGGGACCTGTCCCTCCCTTTCTGGCCTTGCGCTGTACACAGCTGCTGGACACCCCCTTAAGGTAATCTGGACATTCAGACAATGTGATTATGGGGATTTGTACCATATACATTGCTTTGGGTGTAGGGATGGCAGAGGTGAAAGCAAGGTTTTGGCTCCCTCTGCATGAACTGAGACGTAGAGAGCACGTGGGATTCAGACACTGTTCCTCAGCCAGCACTAACACATCTGCTTACAGTGAGGTGTCCTAATTTCTAGTACCCAGAAAACTGCTCCAGAGAAGCTGATGTTGCAACTCAAACATTTCAGTAGAGCTGAAATTTCTCTATAATGTAATCTACTGAGTACCTACTTAGTAAAATTTCACTAAACATGCAGACTGGATAGTTCAGGATATTTACCACAAAATAAAAGGCTCCCATCATTAATTCAAGAACCAGAACTAATCTCTGTTTTTAGATATAAAACTAGCTTTCATTTGTAGCATTTCTTTATCCCATGAAGAAAGATCAGATCCCAAAAGCAAAGACATCTATAAAAAGATCTGGCATTAAAACATCAGTGCATAAATTCAGTAAACACTAAATTCAACAAAAGTAAATATTAAAAAATTAATACTTTTAAGAATTTCATAGGAATAGAAAAATCTTTGCAATATACAGAAGAGAGGTGAACTGAACTGTTTTCTTAAAAATCTATTTTATTACAGTCACTTGGCAGATATTCACTCAGGCATAAGAATATGTTGCAAATAAATGAAAAATAAAAGCTCTTTCTACTGCCTTTTTAAAATGACCCAAGCAAACAAAAAACCAAACCTAAAAGACATACCTACCTAAAAGTAATAAAACATTAAATAAACCACAGATTTTTTTACAGAGACAAATATTTGAGAGAACTGACTATTTCAAGACATCCAAAGGTCTGGGCCAGGATCTAGGTTTACTTCATTCATTTGCTCAAAAGCACATAGATTATACTAATAATTGCTCCACATGCAGTCTCATTCATGAATCTGAAGAAATAACTTAGAGATTGTATGAAGGAAAAAGTATTATTGAAAGGCAATAGGAAGAGACTCAATATCGATGTTGGTTTTAAAATATTAGTTTAAAATACGTTTCAATCAAGTGTGAGCAACTGAGTTAATAGAAGACATTTCTCAGGCTTAGAAACAAAAGGACAGCAGAGGAGCAGAAGTAATTTCAAGAGAAATTATCCTTGTTCTCACTATGCTTTCAAAAAACATTATGAAACTTGAAAATATTAAAATTTAATCTTGAAAAACTGTCGAGTTTTGGCACTTCATGTACTACTAAATCACATAAGATTGATTAGTAACTTCTACCTAGGAGGAAGGCTGAAACAGCAGCTATTCTAATTTGATTCTTCTATCTCTGATGTAATGAAAAATGTGGTTTGATGGTCTCTGGCATCTGCAGTGTTTCTTTTCCAATGCAGATGTCACAAACCCAGGCAAAGCATTTGAGAGTATAGGTTTGCAAAACAGCTGGGCATTAAGTAACATTTTGTAACATTAAGTAACAGTTGTAGCAAAAAATCTGCAAACAGCTATGGCAAAAGTGTTAGGCAGAAGTGAAGCAACCATTTAGAGATCGAGAACACAGTGGTAAAAAATGCAGAAATGTCAGACAGCCCCTCTGAATACTATTAATTAGGTAGGTTAGTGCCTTCCTTTTGGAAGTTTTTTTTCCCATAGATCTGTAATTTCTAAGTAATTTGGTTTATGCAATGAGCTAGACAAGCCATGAATATTCATGCCGGTGTACAATGCAAGTTCACAAGGCCTTTTGCTAATAACTCTTGACCAGAAATACTTGTGAATCTGCCCCAGTTGTTTCTACTCTGCCTAGCAGAGATGTCTGTCACCTGAATAGTCTCAGTACTCCTTTGGGTTAGCATCCAATTGGCTCAGCTGGCTGTTCATCAGATGCTCATTGTACAACACAAGTAAGGTCCATTTCATCTTAGTTCTCTGGTAATTAGCAGAACAACATTAGCAATAACACATCTGCAGGGAGAAAAATGCTTCTGACAGAAACATGTCTGATCTACACCCACAAATAACATACACTCAGGCTCTGGAGAGCTAAGTCAGCTTCTATGGGATATCCATGTCTCTGTGAGAACACCAATTCCTGTCCATTAATTACTGCTAAGAAAAAGGGAATCCAAACAAGTAGTGATGGTTCTAGACATCCAACACAATAATTTACAACATTGCCATTTCCAATGGTTTTGTGACAGTTTTTTCTCCTACTACTACTGACATGCTTTTAAACACATTTAATTTTTGTTTAACAACTACTGATAAGTTATTTGGGTCAGCAAACGCTGCTCTGAAAGAAAATCTCTATGATATCCATTTGTGATGCACAAGTGCAATCCAAAGTGAAGATAAAAAGCTATTGTCTTTGGAGGAGTATTGTCTCATGACTTAGGATACTGCTTTGGTAAAACACAAAAAATAATTTTAGGAAGGTAATAATTCCTTCTCACCAATTTGCTTAACTTGCTTACTATTGAATGCTACAGTGTGTGCAGAGTTAGTGTCATAAATCTCATCTAGGATAATGGAAGATTATTACCTCAATAGTTCTCACTCAGGGAAGCATATCCTGAAACTAAATAAAGTCAATACTAAATAAAGCCAGTATTTCCAGGCCTCCTGAAGAAAGGAAAACTGGGGCTTAGAAAATGGAAAAAACTCTAAGGCAGGAAGCATAAAAAGCATGTTAAATCTCTTAATAATGTGGACTCCAAACATAATACAAGTGAACCCAGACCCCTAGCATTGCAACACTTGGCTTCCAGTACACGAGTGGAAGGAGATCCTTGCACTGATCAGTTAAGACTTCCTGAACAAGAGACCTGGTTTGCAACTACAGGTTTCCCTTCCTAATCTAAAAGTTTGCTCTGAAAGTATTCTGGCTGTAGATGTTCCCTACTCACTGTACAAAGTTTCACACACTCATGGTCCTATTGGCTGGATTCTTCTCACTAAATCATATAGAATGCTAGCATTAGTTTTTTCTTAAGTTATATCCTGTTTATTTCAAATGTTCTTCACTTTCTGGTGCTGTGGAGCAAGGGACAATCTCAGTAGGCTGCAACCAAGTCTGGTTCTTCCAGGAAAATTCCTCTTTGGTTTATGATACCAGATTTGAGTAATTTTTGCCCTCATTGCTATGCCACTTCAGTCTTTTTCCCCAGTTCTTTTTCCCACCACGAGGAAGAGGTGGAGGGGAGTTTACAGCACGCTTCTAGTGCTGCACTAAACCCCATACTGAGTGCCCACACTCCAAATTAGTAAAAATATTGTCTGTAAGTTCACATTAGAGTTATTGCACATTTGCTCTCTTTTGTAGAAAAGCAGTAACATTAATTTTAAGTGATAAAATGCAAACATGTAAATAATCTTGGGGTCTCTTAGGAGCATTCAAAGATAGCCTTTGCACAAAACCTTCATAACACTGTACACTCACATTCTTATATAATCTATACTAATTCACTTGTTAGGAAGTCATAGGAGGGAGACATGGGAGAATCAACTTCTGCCTGCCTGGGAAAACTGCATCAGCAGTACATTCCCTAGATGTGTATGTACAGATCAAAATGGGTATCTTCTGCAGTTTATTCCTTGCCCAAGTAATTTCTTCTTAAACTTGTCTTCCAGAGGATAAAAGAAAGCCTGAGAATTTTTAAGAGCAATAGTGGCAACACAGCTTACCTGCCCTTCTAGGCAAATTTATTTAGAAAATTACACATCAGAGTGGTAGCACTGTACTCTGAATTTTGGTTGGAAATTCTAGAGCAGAATGAATCTTTTTTCACTTCTAGAAGTTGCCTGTAATTGTTTAATCACTTGACTATCTGTTTCAGAAATAAGTGGACTTAGTACACCATTTGTGGTCTGAACAGGAATTTAGATATTTTCTTTAAACTAATCTGCTCTTTGAACATTTAGCTACACTGATTCCAGTTTCAGAGAAATTTTCAATAGCAACAACACTCAGAAAAGGTAAATGGTGTTCTTCCTAGTCCCACGGTCAACAAGACAAGGCAGTAGCAGCAGTCCATAAAAACCAGCCCTGGACAGGATTTGCACTCTTGATTAAGGACAAGGAAGCAGTAAGGGAGAAGCACATATGGGAAAGCATTTCTGTGTACCACAAGTCCCACATGAACTCAGTTATTCACACCTTTCAGGCTTTGAGGCAGGATAGCTCAAAGCCCATGGAAGCATAGAGCAGCTTTCCCAGTGATGTAGGGAGTAGGCAAAACTGCACACCTGACATCATCTGTAGCCCCCAAAACAACATAAGAACTCTGATAAAATATTACCATCAAAATAAAATAAAATTTGCAAACCGCCACCACCAACTCCCATTATTTCAGGGGTAATTTAACTGCCTAGCCTTAACTTGACCTTAATTTTCTGACCAAAAGCAATAATAAAACTTCTACAGAAAACACAAGTTTTGTTTGGCCTTTCAATAATATTCTCTACAGGAGCAATTTTCTAGGGATAACTGAAGCATATCACTGGCCTGAAGCAGCTTGTGCCAAGTTCCTTACATCCCCAGTAGGGAACAATGTGTGGGAGTGAATCCAGAGCTAAATATTTGCTTCTAACATTCACAATAACAGTTTGAGGTAGATGGTACTGATCATCATTTTATTTCCAACCATCCTTTTTTTCTACTCCCCCAGTTATGGATGTATTTCTTGAAATATAGGCTTGTGGGGCCCTGCAAAGCAGAGTTCTAAAAAGAATTGTTGTATTCTAATTTCTGAAAGCTTGGCTTCCATCAAATGAGGATTATATTCTGATTGCAGGTGATGTCAGGATTTCTTGCTCCTCCTAGACCAAATAATTCAGCAAAACAAAGATTCTGCTTTATTTTCAACTAAGTCTGCTATGTCACTCTCAAAAGCCAATTTTTTTTCATATCTTGAGTGCACATTCAGTCATTTTATGCCTGATGTATGGATGTTTGCTCCAACGATGAGCATCTGAAATGCACTAAGATGATGGCCTGACTCTTTTATTCATGTATATTCTTATATGATGCTTCAGAGTTTGAAATGAGACAGAAAAAAAGGGAAGAATTAAAGGAATGTAGTCAGTCAGAAATGTTTCTATTACTTGATGACTTGAGAAGCTACCTTAAGTGTCAATGATAAAGCTTGTTCTCTTCTGAAACAGAGAAAATCAAGAACTTTGTCCTGGAGGCAGCCTTCACATCATATTTTTTGTTTATGGTTTAGATATTTTCTTTTCAATTGCATACTGGGGTAGCTTTTCATTTTCTACACATGCAAGGGTGACTGCAGAAAATATCCAGAGATATTTCAATGTTATTTAGGATCATGGGAATTTACTCAAACCTAAAGTCATGACATCACATTTTTGTTATGACACGTTTTTGCTTAATGAAGACACCAGGTGTAGACTCAAACCCTTTTTGTCCCCCCTCTCAAAATTATGTGTTTTTATAATATGATGAGCCTTGAGATTATTAAGACCTTCATCTCTGTGTGGAGGCTGTTCCTATGGCAGTGTATGTTTAAATTGCACACATTACAAAATATAAGTAAAAACATTATAAAAAATAAGTAAAAAACAATCTCACAATGCCATGGCCCTTAATACTGGGCTATACTCCTTTACTCTTCTATCCTTAAAATCCTAATGATATGAAACTCTACATGCTGTCACAGAACACAGCAGCAAACTGCTCTCACTCATCCCTTGCCATCTAGATAGTGGCTTTAACCAGTCAAACTCAAATAACTGCCAAGCACAAGGGTGCCTAACAACATCACTTTTTAGTGATAACCTGAGGCAAACCCAACAAACCAAACAGAAAAACATCCTGATTTATTTCACAAGGCCCCAGACAGTAAGCTGCATCTAATCAAGATGAGTGCAGGTAAAGGCTAATAATTACAGTCTGTCAACTGATTGGAGCCAAGTGGAAAGTTGTATCCAGATGGAAAAACAACCATGGTAATTTCTGTAGCAAGTCAGTACTGTGTTCCACAGCATGGGGAAAAATACACTAAGTTGAATTTGTTGAGATACACTGAAGTACCACGACGAGCAAGAAAAGTCAAACTTAACATAAATTAAAAACAACATCAAAGAAAAAAGTTGATTACAAACAAAAATATGTACTGATGAAACCTAGAATAAAAAGGACATGCCTAGTAAATAAGAGCAGATGAAAAATATAATCAATGAACTAAAGCTGAGATGTGGGATGCTTCAGCCAACTTGGCAGGCAAAGATGTAAACATAGTCTGTTCTGCTTTCAGCTTTCTCATGGGTCTATTATTTTACTCTGATGCTTGGAAGATGAACTCACCTTAGGAAGAAAGTCTGCCATCAGAGATGCTGCTCTAAACAGGATCCCCTGTCTATTTTCTTCTTTCTCAGTATTTTTTCTCCTTTCTTTTTTACAGAGAGCCTAGCTTGATAAGTCAAAACAACAAAAAATAGTTTCCTAAATGCCTTGATACTTTTCCCCTTCCTTTTTCTTTTTTTTTCCGAATTTTTATTTTTTATTTTTATTTGCTATGATTGTTTCTGCTCTTGTTTTATCTGCAAGGAAACAAGCTGGGATACCCTGCAACAATTCATTTCAATTATTTGTTCCTCTTTTTACATTTTTTCAAACGTAACTTTACCTTGCAAAAATGACTGGCAGACTATTAAAAAGGCCCCCTAAAAACCCTCCACAATGGAAAGAAAAGTTTATGAGATGCTGTTAGAAATAAAATCTTTGTTTCATATATAAGAATTGAGAAAATGAAGACATTTTTTCATCCTCTATTTTAGGCAAGAGACTTAAATATTATTATTGAAAGCTTTCTGCAAGGAGATTACACTAGGAAAGGTCACTATAATTATCATTAAACAACTCAGCATTGCCCAATGACAAAATTTTGTTTATTGCCTTTATGCATCAATTCATTCTATTTTAGTTAACAACTAAAAAATATTAACTTCTTCCTAAATCTTTACTTTATTGAATTAAATTGTTCAGAATTTTGTTTCATAAGTATTTTTATATACATATATACATGCATGAATAAAAGTTCTGGAAGCTTGGAAGTTCAGTAATGCAGTTCTCAGGTAAGAATTCTCATCTGAGAGAACTGATTATATAGATATGAGCAACAGAATCAAACATTTACTGCTTCTAGGGGACTTTCCATCAGGATGTAGTGATAGATGGCACGTTTATATTCATTCCTTATGTTTCTACATATGTCATAGTATAAAGCACTCCAGTGAACCACTATTTACAGAGAGAAGAGAGAAAAATCACAGGATACAACAGTTGTGGTTGTTTAATGTCTGCTCACAAAGTCATTGCAGTAATTATTACATTAGCCATTTCTGTTAAAAAAAAAAATGAAGAGAGGGAGAGGAAGGAGGAGAGTGGGTAGAGAAGACACCTCGTACATTTGACCTTAATGAGGCAGGCAATGAATACTCATAATGATTTCTCAAACTGTTTGAAGATGAGCAGCTTGAGGCAAAAGAATTGTACTAGAAAGGAGATAGGCTAAGTACCACTCAAATGGAGTCATTATGCTTGCAGCTATTTGGATCCCAAAATGAGATAAAAGCTGCATCATGGAGGCATAAAGACTTCAGGACCAATAGAAAGAATTAAGTGACATATCTTCTGGTAAAATACATTATGAAACCTTTCAGTTCTACTTTGCATCAGTAGTCTAACTGACAAAGCAGTAGAAACAGCAGGCTATGATTTTCCTACCCAAGCCTCAAGCAACTACAGGAGTGCTGATCTGCCTCCCCCACCGACAGCCCTTAGAGCCATTAGGATAAATAACTCAGCCCTTATGGTCCCTCTGCATTGTTCCTCCAGTTATTCCTCACTCTAAAAATTCTTGCAGGATGAATGCACAAGGTAAGATCTTAATAATCTTACTCATCTGACACCTTTTCCCCATTCTGCTTGTACCAAACAGAGAAAAAGAGAAACATTAAAAACAGGGGGTAATCAACTTATTTCTTGCGTCTTTCTCAATGGGACTGAAACTAAATCTGTCAGAGGAAAAGGAATCAGGCCTAGAGATTCATAAATAATATACAGAGCATAGAATGAAGCTGCAATATACTCAAGCTTTGCACTAACAAATTTAGGATATTAAGATATTCTAACAAATATTTTAAAAGACCAATTCTTTCCACTACAACTACTGCCATAATGGCAATTAAGGAGAAAACAGGAAAAGTCAAACTGTAAACAGAGAGAGCAACCCTCCAACTCTGGAAAAAACAGTTTGAATGCAGAGTCTAACTTCACCTTGTGGACCTGCCTCTGAAAGAGAGTAAAATCTTGGCCTTAAGATGACAGAGCTTTGAAAGAGTTCCCTGTTGACCTTAGCCACAAAAGAGGTTAAACTGAAAAGCAGTCGAATGGTTAAACATTATGCCACAATACAGCATCAAGGAATACTTTTCCCATAAGTGCATTAACTTGAAAAGTTCCAACTTTCTACCTCTAAACATTTCCAAAACTGTTTTTAGAAGAAAAAAAAAAAAAAAGGCAAAGAAAACAAAGCTTCCTAAAATTTACATAGTTCCTACAGATAACTATTTGGAAAACAGCAATGCCCTAGATTTTGAAAAGCTGTTTTATTGAGACCAAAATAGTTATTTTGAATGTGACATCTCAAACATCTTCATTCCACTATGAGGACATAAAATGTAGGTTCTTGGTTCCTCTTCACTATCAGAACACAGCTCTGAGTACAAAGTTTATTTGGACAAGACAAGGACAAGAGAATTGGAGGGAGGTGCTTGGAGATTTCCTCGAAAATAGAGTAATTTTTAGAGATCAAGGACTGCTGTGGGGAGAACGTGCAATTACATATTTCTGACTTTGCACTATTGAATCACCAGCACATCTTAGAAACCAGAACAATTTTTAGTTACCACAGTAACATCTGTGAAGGGGGGGTCTTGTCATGACACTAGCCAGTCTACTAAATTAAGACACACTGAATATGGATATGGATTATGCCCAGAAATATGCCCAGACAGCTGTCTTCTGCACCACAATTTTTTCTTTTTAATATTTTTTGGCACATTTGGGTACCCTAATACTTTATGACTACAGACTCTGTAAGTGAAATGCTGATATAATTATGACATGATGAAATTTGTGGCACAGTATTTGTGATATAGTATATTGAAGGGCTAAAGACATAATTTCTCAATAAACAATTTCAGTGGCTTTTCAGGATATTGTCCTTTCCCCCGAAGGCTTACAGTCAAGTGAGAGTGAAGCTTACTATCCAGCATTTTGCACCAGTAAAGCTATACTACAATAATTGTGAAAGTAGTAGGTAACTTTAAGCCACCTTGTTTTGCAAAGACTGATACTAACTTTGTCAATAACCCAAACTTTGTGGACATGTTTTGTCTAGGAATGGAACTAGCAAGTTGCACTTTACATTTTTAGCCAATAAAATGTTCTCTACTTGCTAGTTTCACTTCAATGAAAGAAGGCATATTTAAAATGTGCATTAGTATCTTGAGTACTGATTTAATATAGAGATGTTTGTTTAACATAGGAGAATAGGAACATTTAGATTTGACTCTCAGACTAGAGAGGAAAATATAGTTAAGAATCTCTATTAAAATAAAATATCACTACTTCGCCATATTATTTTTTCTCATTTAGTATACTCCACATGCCAATCAGTATAGATAAAATTGCAGGTTACTTAGTTTTACATTCACAAAAATATTTAATTGTAATTCAGCTAGTTTAAGTTTCTTTCCAAATATAGTTCTAGTAATACCATAGACCTGCACAAGCCAGATACTAAATTTTTTTGAGAATTCTGCTCTGGTTCTAGCATGTTTTAGTGCTTTTTGTTATATAACAAGATATGTATCATGGCTACAGAGTTCTACAGAACTGTGTTATTGATGAAACAAAGTCCTCAAATAACCTCCTTCCCTTCACTAGTATGCATGTTGCTGATAATAGCCTATATAGATTCAGAAAAAGATTTAGGGTGTTGTGAACTTTCTCCTAAAATTGTAGCTTTTTGCCCTCCAGTCTTAGTGCCTCAGATGACCACTAATCAAAAGAACACAAAAACTGTGACAGCTGCAATGTATAGGCACTACACAGTATGTACACAGGTGATAAGCTTTACTCAGCTGGGAACAACTGCCAGCTTTAGAAGCACAGATTAAAAATACTTTCCATCCATTTTCACATAATCTCTTGCAGTCATTTGCATTGTAATGAAGAAATGGTTGTTTTAAAATTGCAATATTTAATTGGATATTAGTGCAAATTGCCTTTTTCTTGTAGCAAAGAGCTGCTGATGAGAATGAACCAGTTAAAACAGAAAACTGCATTTTTCCACAGCATGCATCATATCCAAGTGAAGGGAATGAGAACTAAATCATGCATCCTAGTGTTCATGATCTCCTTGCACTGGTTAGGAAAAGGGCATATTTATGTACTCTGAAATTGTTTCGTAGATGAGAAATGTTAGCAAAATGAAATTATTACTTTTACTCATCTCTTTTTTTCCCCCCAGTGTTGAAGAAGCTACTAGGACCTTCTGTTATATTTTTATATTTAACCCAAATGAGCAATGCTGCAGTACTGGATGAGTGTACTTTTCTGTGCCTAACCCCACTGGGGTGGTGTATTTTAAATTTACAAATTTACCTTTGAAGCGTAATCAAAAACTATGGCAAGCACCGAACACTGCAGTTCTGAACAGCAGAAATCACCTAAGTGACAGGATTCTTGGCCTTGCTTCCTGCAGTGCCTGCCTGATTAGTTACTGATGCTGTTCAAGGTGCTGGCTAGGATTTGAAAAGCTCTAAATGGCTCAGGATCTGAAAGCATGCCTTTACACTTGTGTCTCAGGACAGACTGCTTGGACTGTCTCTCCAGTCCAAACAGGACTGGCAGCACTTCCAGACCTCAGATTAGGCTCCTTTGTAGGTATGCATTTATTATACAAACACAGACATTAATGGCAACGTGGAGCAGTGGTAGGCTCCTGTTCTCCAACAGGCTGTCTACCTATGAGCACCTGATCTGGGGTTTGCTCCAAGTGCCATGCATCCCTCCCCATCTCTCCCATCCAACTTGGGTAAAACTCATCCTACAGGCCCAGATATGTCCAGGTCTCTGCCTCCAGAAGAGTTGTGGGAGCTTCAGTGCCTGTGATCTCTAAAATGTCAGAGACACTGCTTCAATCTATGATGGTGCCTTCACCTTCAAATTTGCTGATGATGGAGTCTGAGGACTGAGGCATACACCAGATTTCCAATGCAAACAGAATGAAATTCAAACCTTCTATGCAGACTTTTCAATAAAGTTGGATTACATGTTCGTTTTATCAGATACACAATATTTCATATCAGAAAAAGTGCTGAGACAACTGCTATGCATTAACAAAACAACAAAATAATATATTCTCAGTGCAGAAAAATTGCCCTCTTTTTCATTATCATATTTTCCTGCCTCAGCATGGCAACACGGATGACAAAGATTGCATACTTTTTGTGACAATACAAAACTAGTCTTAAAAGCATGAAACAATACACACAACAAAATCAAAATAAATTAATGTAATTATATATATTATCTCCAGAGTTTAACTGGTGTTAGAAGGACATACCTAGCTTAAAAGACAAAACAGACAATAAAGAAAACTCAAATATGTTGCTTCTTCTGTAATTCATTTCTGTTCCCTGCCTGTGGTGGCAAGATGCCTTCTACAAAATCCAATGAACCACAGGTACTACTAACTCCACTATCTTGATATACAACAGTTTTGGTAAATAGCCATATCTATCTACTTTTTCTTTGTCTATCTTTTAAATTTTTTATTAGTGGTGCAACACTGAGGATACAAAGACATATTAAGACTAATAGGTACAATTCAAAAAGCTTATGAAATGGATTAACTCCTGCCGTGCTCAGACTAGCCTGAATAGACTGCAGATTTGATGATTCCTCTCATGGAAAGCTCTTAGTAATTATTTTTCTTTTTACAAGAAATATGAAATATGAACAGCCTCTTTCTCCTAACTATATTTTAACCACCCCCCCAAAAGAAACCCCTCCACAACACCCCCTGCAACCAGCCAACTGAATTAGTAAATACGATGCAGGTACCTGTCATGTTGCAGTAAACTTTCAAAGGTCCCAGTGTCCCACTGCCATCTGGATCTATCCAGTAGTAATTTGAAGTTTTGCCCAAGTGTTTGTATGCTTCACAAGAGAGTTCATAAATAGCTGAAATGAAATAAAACAGAGCAATAAGAATATTTGTAACTTCGGGAAAAAAAGTTCGTAGCACAGTTAATTTATCCTGCTTATATAGGAAGAAATGTGCCTTTGACATTAAAGCAATGTCACTGATATTCACAGAAAACACAGCATGTTTCCAAAATTATAGAAGTGATTAAAAGCTTGAGGCACATAATTTCTGCTTCTGTAATGTGAGTAAAAGCCAGAATAGGAAGAAAATTCTAACAGCTTGGGGAGAGGGAGGAACAATAACACTTCTTCAAGAGTACATTTAAACTAATTTTTACAATATAATTCATACCTTTGTTTATATGCTCATTTAAGTTTCTATTACTTCTATTGATATAACATACATTTTCCCTTAAGCTTTCTTTCAAGAGATACACTTAAAGAGCTAATGAGTCTTCTTTCTGTAAATTTTATAATTTACAGAAATTTTACTATTTTACTACAACTCAGAATAACACTGAGTTACAAAATTGTGAAATTTCTCCCTACCTGCAGTATCTGTCTCCACACAGCTAGGCAGTTTCTCTATTACACAGATGCAGAACAAATTCTCTGCTCCAGCAAGGTCTGAAATGTCACAATATTTGCTGGAAGAAGTTTAAATGATTTAGCAGCTAGGTTTGTTTCAATTTTTCCTTGAATACTGCTTTCTAGTTCAAGTCAGAAAATTGTTTGTCACATTGTGTTATGATGAGTAGTTCAGGCATAATAATAAGCAAAACCATACAAAACTACCACAGCATTGTAGATAGAACCTTTTCTAGTAGTTCCCATATTTTCTAGCAAATGTAGAATTTTTACAAAATTATGTGCATTAAATATGAAGAAATAATTTTATGCTAAGAAAAACTTATAATTTATATAAATACATACAAAACCACTGAATTATACAAATGTTTTCCTATACAAATCTTTAAAAAGGAATGTGTATTGCAGCTTTGTTTTCAAGGACCAGATGGCACAGCTTTTTTGTTTGGAATCAATCAATCAACTGCTAAAAGAAATGAAATGTTTGTTTAATCAGACTTCATATCCACTCTAAAAAATTATCTAACTTGTTGGCAATTCTTGCAGGCAATCTCTTTGCTAAGACTGGCTTTATTTCAAATGTCCATAAGGATGAGCTGTTTTGCTGAGCTCTGATGATAATAAGTGACTAATCACACACACACACATTTTAAAGGTCTCTAACCAAGTATCAAGACATGGGAAGACAAGCAGAGTTTAAAAAAAACATCAAATGCTGGTGTGGTACGAATGCAAGGCTAAAGGCTGTTATCTGTCTGCAATTTCCTCGTAAGGCTACAAGAGAAGGAATTTCCTGGAAAGTTTTATGCCTTCATTAGAGGATATAAAGCAAATCTTATACAAATTGATGACACTTTAATTAAATTTTTAAACACTCTAATCCATTTCCCCTTTCTTCACAAACAAAGGTCAACATATTTTTCCATTATCAAGGAGACTCTGTGTCTGTTTTCAGGCACTTCATGTGGAATTCATAACCTATTTTGTTCAGAAGTATTTCCCTCACTCTCTATACATAACCTAAAAAAAAAATAAATCATTAAATGCTAAGTCTGTCAATGTATAATTGTGATACTGGGTAGCAAATTTTAATGGATGTACTCCAGGTCAAGTGAAGAAGATAAGAAATACTGTTTGTGAGATCACTGAAATTTTGTGTTTCTGTTTTCTGAACTGTTTCAGAAAACCAGGGGAGCTTTGCCACTGTAGTAACCAGATCTATGTAAGGCCATATGACATTTTTATCCAACTTTTCTGCTTTTAAGACACAGGCTAGTATCTGTACAGAAATACTGCTGCAACCCAGAAAACAACATTAAAGAGTGTTCTATGGTAGTCAAATGCTTTTATAGAAAATTAAGGGGTTTAGATACAACACTTTCTTTCTGTTCTTCTGGAATGGGAGAAATAGAAAGTGGCATATGTAGGTATTAGTTTTATAGCACAGAAAAGGCTGATTTTTAATAAGTCAGCTTTGTTTAATTTAACATTATATTGAACACCAAATAATAGAAATTAAGACTGTTCTTCAAATGAAGGCGAAAGAGTGGGATATTCTAAACATATTCAACTTGTGGAAAGTGTTCTTATGAGTGTGGGATAGTTTTCTGGGAGATATTATGCATATGTATAAAATCCTAGAATTATTAAAGTTGGAGAAAACTTTTAAGATCATCATGTCCAACCATCAGTACTGAACACCACCACCATGTTCAGTACTAAACCATGTCCTCAAAGTGCTGAATCCAGAGGTTTTGCTGAAGAGCTCCCTGGATGACAACTCCACCACTTCCCTGGCAGTCTGTGCCAATGCTTTACAACCCTTTCTGTGACTCTAACCCCCCCTGGCACAACTTGAGGCCATTTATGCAGATGCATAAAGATCTTAAAAATGGGAATAAACAAAAATGAAAAGGTAGGTTCCAGTGCAATGAGCAGTAACATAAATCATTTCACAGGAACATAGGAACAAAATGAAGGGGCAAATGAATTTCATATACTGACCAAATAACCAGTAGGAATAGTTAATAGGAATAAAAAAAATAACTGCAATAGCAAACAGCAGTCATGATGTTTCTGTCATCACACCACATGTGATCAGTGGTGTGATGACAGAAGGAGATCTTATTCTTGACTTTGGATTGCAAATGGTAGCTACTTAGAGAAAAAAAAACCAAAAGCAGCAAGCACCAGGCATTTCTGGAACAGGGGAAAATAAGACATGATACCAAGGTGTCAAAGTGGATGATGACACAGAAAGAAAGACAGCACAGGTTCACCTTATATGTCACTACTTGCTTTTGTAAAGGTTACACAAGAAGATCAGTAGCGTGTAAGATGGAGAACAGGTGAAAATAGAATTTAAGAAACTCAAAGAAAACCTAGAGCAGATGAAAGGACAAACATTTAAGGAATGCTGTTTTAGAAGTCGCCCAAGCACATTAAAACAGAGAAGAAAATGAAAACAGAACACAATGAAGAGACCATGGCAGAATCAAAACAGCTTAAATGAGAAAACGGATAAAAGTTACAATATAAAAGCAAAAAACCTAACTGAGCTAAGAAAAGACAAGAAATCAGAATGCAAGATTTGGATATAAAGTTTACAGTGTTCACATGCAAATTAGGAGAAATGGTTGCATATATCCACATACAGAGGAGGCAGAGGGAGAGAGGGAAGGGCTTTGTAGTGCTGATTCCATCTGGAAGATAAGAAAGAAAAATAAACAAACAAACCAAAAAAAAAGGGGGAAGAACTGAGGACATAAGGGCAATAGATTTTTGCTTTTCAAGCCAGTAGAAGTGAAATGCCAAAAAATGTATATTTGCTTTCTTGGTACCTGGTCCAAATACACAACATATGTAGTCTTAAGGGACTTCAGAATAGTATTAAACCTCAAAATCTTCCAAGTTAAATGTAAAACTCACATGCACCCTGATGTCCAGATAAGCTATTTCTAGCATAATAGATCCAGCTGTCAGTTTGTTAGGGTTTTTTAAAGGTCACTTATATTCTTTCTGAGGAGAATAAGGGGAAAAACCCCTCCCTACAAATAGCTTCCTCACTCTTTACATGTTTTTGTATTGAATCAAAAATTGTCTGCAAGCTGCAAGAGGTGAAAACAGGTCAGAACAGTGATACAAATTCTTAGAGTCAGGAAAAAAATATGCACAGAAAGAATAAAAGCTAGAAAGAGAAGAGCACAGAAAAAAAAAAAAAGAAAGAGAAGAATAGGCTTTTTAAAGTTTAATCTCCTGAATAATACAGCTCAAATTGAGACCACCAAATCCATTTCATAATAAAATTTGAAAGGGTTTTCTGTGACAAAAAACATAACAAAAAAAAAAAAAAAAAAAAAAAAAAAACCAAACAAAAACCAAAAC
>VZRX01009772.1:0-45466 GCA_013398075.1 Notiomystis cincta | reverse complement strand
AAAAAAAAAAAAAAAAAAAAAAAAAAAAAAAAACAAACCCAACCAAAACCACAAACCACCTCCCCCTCAAAAAAAAACCCAAACCAAACCAAAATGAAAAAGAAACACTATATCTTTTGGTGTGCAGCATCAAGCCTATCTAAGCTTTTTAGTCTAGGTAGAAAATCCAGTCGTTTTAATTAGCTAACAAACACAACTTTGAATGCATCTTGAAGTTCACCATTAACTCAGCTAAAATTCACAACAGTGGATTTCAATGAGCATGGCTTGAGGGAAAAGTATCTTTTCTTAGAAAAGCTTGATTAGGTAAGTAGGCTAAGGGAGAGCAGCCTAGAGTGAAACAAATAACAACAAACCTTTTAGCTGCACAGACTTTAAGAGCATTTTCATTGCTGCCTTTCTTCATAGGTTCTGAACACCAAAGGGGAGTGGTGATGGACGGGGAAGTCAACACTCATTTCTGAGTTTTTGGGATCCTCTATTTTAAACATTAGAGGAAAAGAAAATAGTTTAAAAAAGGGTATACAGAATAGTTTTTTCCAGCTCAAGACTGTTAGTCAAAAGTTGGGAAGAATCAACACCTCTTAGATTTCAGTGGCTCTTAATTGATTGAGGGAAGCAGATGTTCTCACTCCTGTTTTAGTTTCTGACTGGTGTAAAGATCAAGGGATAGTTATCCTGCACAGGTGGCAACAGCTGCTGGCTATCTCCAAAAAACAGAATAGCTGAATGACAGAAAGGATTTAGAAACTCTGTGGCCCTATATGATGTTCCCATAAAATTTCATTAGCACCTTGGTGAACTACAGTTTTGCCATCACTATGCGAAAAGGCAGGTTTAATTTTAGGGCTGACAAACAGCCTCCTTTTAAAAGTGCAAAGCTCATTATAAATAGATTACCTAGCATGACAGTCTGCACTGTGTGGCTCAATGAATGTGTTGCAATACATTTTGTTTCTGTCAGTAAATATGGTTGCTGCAGGGAATAAACTCCTTTAAACACCTGCTAATATAGGAGTAAATCTCAGCTTTACAGGAACATAGCAAAGGTGTAGGTACAGAAAAATGGATGGAATTTAATGACAGCAAAAGTGACAAAAACAGGCAATGCATCAGTTCCACAAAGTCCAGCTATGCCTCTCCAGCACTTTCAACTTGGAAAAATATTGAAAGCTAAATAGACTGTGAGGTGTTTGGGTTTATGTACTCAAACTGGTTTCAACTCTCGAGCCCTAAAAGCACAAATATACAATGAAGGGGGAAAAGCCTCCAAGCTTACTCAAGAAATAGCTACACACTAAAATGTCATACCTGAAGTTTATTTTAAAAGAATAAAATAAGATTTGTTGCTTTGTTATAACATATATTCAGAAGATAACTGGAAATGGAAAATGTTAAAAATAGAGTTTTGTACATCAATATATGTACACTGTAAGTTCCTGCTCTGTCAACAGAATTTTCTCTCTGTGCACATCCACATTAAACCTATACTTATCCCTTACTCATTCCAATGCTATATGGTGGAGAAATGATGTCTTACAATTCTTTTAAGATAACTTAAAAGAACTAGATATTTCATCATAGTCAAAGCAAGATATATGTGAGAGAAAAATACCCTTCTGTATTCTGACAAAGAATACACACAGCTGCTGGATTCCTGTACTACATCAAGTATATTAAAAAGTGTTTAAAAAGCTCCACAAAAAGCCAACATGATGCAACCCTTCTTCAATATTTTTGCTGTTCTGTAGGACAACATCTGCAATGGTCAGAACCAAACCTTATGTCTGCCAGTTTTTTCATGTCTGGATATAAAAATTCTGTAGTTTGGAACTCAACCTTATATTGTCTAAGAACAAGAAAAGAAAAATGGATTTTAAAATTCATTATCCCATTATAGTTAACTTAAAATAAGCATATATACTGTTAAAGTCAGGCAAAAGTAAGTGTGAACAAGTATTTGCTTTTACTTCTCACAGAGTGAGAAGTAAGCCTTTCAGATATGATTTTGAGATGAAATGTTTTCTGATGTAGCTTTTACTGGGTTCACAGAGGTTGGAAAAGAAAATGTGGTTGGAAACTTTTGATGAACATTGCTGGGTTTGGCCTCTCCACCTTTCTAGGTGGCCAGTTTACAGAACCTCACAAAGCCCTTCAGCTATGAGACCCAAGGACAATCACCCACTACCAACATCCAAAAAACAACAGTAGTCAAACATTGACAGAAGGAGGAAATTAAATCTAAGGAAGAAACCATCACCATTCTGATATAGAGTTGCACGTGTACCAAAAATTCTTTGAGCTTTCTGAAGACACTTTTACTTACCATTCTGAGTGTATGCACACTCATCTAAAAAAAAGAGCTCCAAAATATGAAAAACATCTAACACAATCTGATCCTGCACAGAGAAGATTCTCAGGTAATCAAGACCTCTCTTTTAGGATTTTTTTTTTGTTTTTACTTATTACACAATGATCTTAATGTAAAAAACCACAAGGTAATGAAACAACTCTTTTGATTTCTGCATACTGTAAAAGATCCCTTTTAAACAGTTTTTCTTGATTAAAAGTACCTTGAAAATATTTGCTAAAATAACACCCTCCCCAAAATAAAAGGTGGCAGTGAAAAAAAGAGATAAATCCTAACTAGAAAAAATAGTCTTGCAACCCCAACAGTAGTTCTTCATGCTAAATTTATGATGGGCTTTCAGAGAGAGCAAGTTCTGCATGACCAGAAAGTGGATCACCACAAGCCACACCACTAAATACCAGGTACTTTCAGAGGGGATGCCCCTGTAAAATTAGGTTACCTTGATGAGGAAAAGCGCAGGAAGCAGCCCTTTCAATAGAACATGGGCCCTAGCAGGACAAAGCTCTAAGACTTCAAGGTTTCTGGCTCTCACAAGGCAGGAAGCAGCTGTGGCTGCTCACAGAGTGCTCACCTGGACAGGCCAGAGCAGTAGCAAAATGCCAACACACTTGGCTGGCTGCAATTCTGAATTTCTGTGCCCAGTCTATGAGCACTTGGAAACTACACCTGGATGTGTCAGCAACTGCAGTGAAGTTTGTGTCCAGGAAGGAAACTGAACTTCTCACTAAGCTGCAGCTTTGTAAACATCCTAAATACGGCATAATATATCCTAATTATAACATAAAATATACATAAAAAGATTAATTTTGACATCTGAAATGGATCTACTGTGATGCCTAGGAGAATTCCAGAAATTTCCTTCTGAAGAAATACAACTATTCTAGATGCAGTTACAGTTCATTCAGTTACAACCAACTGACATTCCAAGTAAAAAACAAGGAATAAGGAAGTGTCCAAATGTGACATGCCCTTGCCAATGCAATATCCTCTCATTATTAAAGACAGTGAAAAACAGAAAACCTGCCTTTCCTGACTTCATGCATAACTGAAAATTTGAGTAAACTAAAACCTCTAAAGCCCTGAGAGTAATACTTAAAATTTGTGTGCTCATGTTGCATCTGCAAGAATTCTAATTCTTCTCTGTCCTTAAAGAAATGTTGCTATATATGAACAGCCATTACGCAAATATTGCAATTTTCACGTTTAAGTGCCATTAAGTAATTGCTAAATTTCAGTGTATATAAGAGCACTGGAGAAAATTGGAAGGTACTATGAACAAGTCCACCAAATCACAGCTGTATATGACATGGCACATGCTTTAGCCACTGATTTTTCCAGTTGCAGTAAAACCCAGATCAAGCACTGTTTCTCAGCCATGACTGGCTTACCTCCTCAGCCAGAAGTTGAACTGAGCTACTGCAGTTGCAAAAATACAAGCAAAAACTGCCCCTGGCATATTCAAATACCTTCCTAGTGAAACTGAGATTTGTTTTTCCTATGTTACCATCATTTTAAGGGTCCTTGGTTTACTCTCACAACTAGCTAGGATAAGCACATGACTTCTAACAGCTCAAAGCTTTATCCTTTCACTGTCACCACATGACATTAGCAAGAGTCTTTTCCACACAATTGTTTTACTCAGAACAGTTCAAATACAAATTAACTTAAAGCCCAAGGGTTCAATTCTGTATCCTAAACATAACATTAAATAAATACTCCGTCATTCTACAAGATTAATCCTGGAAAAGGTAGTTCAATTACTTAAATGATATTTAAAGAAATAAGTGATGATATAAAAAGCAGAATCTTTTTATGGTCATAACTAGTATAAGAACAGAGTCACATGGCTGTAGTGGACCTCAAAGATAATCTAAACCACCTCCCCAAAAAGCTCAATTACAACCATGTATCATTCCTGATACAGTCCTGTTTAAAATTATGTCAATTTCTTGACACACTAAGGCAGCCTGGAGCTCCACAAGCCCTTCAGCATCAGCATTTGTCCCACTGTCTACACAATGAGGTTGCTCTGCTGCAATGTAAACCCATCATTTCTTTCTATTCACAATAAATTTGGAGGATTAGTTATTTCACTCCTTGCAATCATCTTTTGTCTATTTGCAGACATGAATATCTTCTCTACATTAAAATGGCCAAGTTTGTTAATTTTGATCACTGGTTGGGTTTTCTAGGTGCTACATTATTCTCTTTCTTCTCTGGAGTCTCCAATTTTTTCATGAAACATAGCATATGAAAGTGGAAAATACCCAGCACAGCCAGATTAATTTGCACATTCCATGAGTTCTACTTCTGTTAGTTCAGCCCTAAAGGATGTTTTCTTTATTCACAGAATCCTAAGCAATGAACTACAAGGCAAATCAGTCAACAGTAACCACCACTCTATGAAACTGAATTAAAGAAATGAAACACAAGTCAGCAGTTTTCCTCAACCATTGCTTCTACAGTTGGTTAACCCCCTCAAGCATAGTCCTTCCCAATGCTCCATAGCTTCACAACTCAAAATCCCTAAAATAGCTTCCCAAAGGAAAAGCATTCTTATATTTTGTATATGTATGTAATNGTATTTTATAGGGAAGGTAAACCAACAAGGGGATTTTAGTGCATTTTATTTGGACTAGGGATCATTTCAGTCCATGGCTGCACTGGCTGTCATGACACCAAAACTTTTCAAAAGCAAAGCTCCTTCGTGACTGAGCACAGGCCTTCTTCACACTGCCATTGATCTAAGCTTCAGCCTTCTAAAAGCTTCTATATCTTCCTCAAATGCTCCCTCTGCCTTCTACTATGAGCTAATGAACTTATAAAGTGTTCTCACCATTAGCACAATATCCAAATATGCCCCACAGAAACAGAAAAGAAATTAAAAGCAGAAAAAATAAAAATGAGATATGTGGGAATGTGCAGATTTTGTGTCAAGTTTACTCCAGGCTCAGTTATGTCAGTGATAAACAGCACAATTACCATTGTGGTAGAAAAGGGAACAAAACAGAGGCTTTGCCATCAGAGTGAGAAAGAGAGCACAAGTTTATTTCCCACTGGGATAATAAGGAAAATTACTGCTTTAGGGGTGAAAACTGCAATTTGAGCTACTACACAGTAGCACAACCCAGAAATTTGCTATCAATACAGAAGAAGCCAACCCATTAATGGCAAATTGAAAGGTGCTTCTGTTTCTCTCTCAACTTTGTTCTTTGCTTTGGACTAGGAGAGGGGGAGAAAGAGAGAAATTAATTTAAATCCAAATGGGTGAACCAAAATGAATTTTTAAACAAATTTAGCAGTGATTTTAAATTACAAGCCGTAGATCAGGCAATTAGCATCTTTGTAACAGTGCCAGCCTACAGACATCACAAGAAAGTATAATTAGAACCCCATTTTTAACAAGGTGCTTTTGTGAATTAAGTCATCCAAGGATACACAAACATAAAAAACCCAACCAACCAAAAAAAAAATCAACCCAAAAACCCAAAACCCAATCATGGGTTTTGGGACTGAATGAAACACCATTTAGGATAGAAATGGCACAACTTCATTTTAAATCTCGATAGTGTTGCACATTTATGTAGCTGTAATTCATTCCTGAGCCGTGCATCTGAGAGGGAAGATTGTCAGAGAAACTCAAATATTCACCCTACTTGTGCTGGTCTTCCACTGGGCCCAGCTACAGAATGCTTCAGAGCTGCCTAGAGCTCGTTTGAGTCTTCTCCATCTGGGAGGTAACAAGAACACTGCCATTATCATTTTGTTCCCTTCTTCCTCCTGTCCCTGTCTTCCATGCAAAAGGCTTCAAGGTTGGTATAAAAACAAATTTTGAAAAATCCATACCCTTAAAGAAAAAGTATGAGTTCTCCAATTCTCACTTACTTTGTATTGCCAGGGTATTGGAAAGGAGAAGAGACAAGGGCCAAACCTTGGATTTACAATTTCCCAGCTGTGTAATACAAATCCTTGGTTACTCTCCACAGTGAACACAGATACACAAGTGAAAACCTCAGCAAATTATACCAGGGCCAAAGCAGGAGAGATAATTCCAGTAAAGTCAAGTCAATGACACTGATTATCTGGAATCTTATTTTAACTCAAGTTATATGTAAGTGACTACAAACAGCAAAGACACCAAATAAACCAAAGTATTCTCCCTTGCCAAGTATATACTGGTTCTTTCCTGCCATGGATATCAGAGCATTTGATCTCTCTTCATACCTGAACTTACTAATCAATGTTAAATAATGCTCAGATGAACATGGAGATATTCTCATTACACAGCTTTGAGAGAGATTGTATGTTAGTATTCCCAAAATCTATTACCCACATATTCATTTATAGGACTGTAATTCTGTTTTATTTTTACCAGCATCAACAGTTGTTGTAATTGTCACAATTTCCTGCCCCTTTACTTCCTTTTCCCTGCCCCAGATCCCTAAATGTTTTTGTATCCTACCTTCTTATAACCAGCAATCCTGTGAAGGAAAATATGGCCATTTTTTTGGCTGTATTTACTGATTATAAGATATACTTGAGGGAAACTGCAAATTATTGGAAAAAAAATCCAAAACAAACCAATAACTGTTTAAATAAAATTTCTTTAAAATTTCAGTTTAAAAGCTTATGTTTGAAAAAACCCCAAATACTAAACCACAGAAGAGTAGCTTTCTTACAAAATCACTGCTATACCCAGACTGACAGACATCTAGCCAAGTAGTGGATTTTCCAGAGGGACTGTACAACTATTTCCATGAACAGAAAAGAACTAAAGCATTATGAAAACAAATCCTCATATCAGCATTTACATTATCTCAATCAAAATGTCCTCTATCAACATGACACCAATTTAGAAGGAGTGCATCATGTTTGTCATTTCCATTAATCACTAAGGAACTTGCACTGCCAACAGAATTCAACCTTTTTAACTGACATAAAAATATCAACAGAAACATCTGCTCCACGTCCCCTTTTTCATGCTTTTCCTCCGGTGCTTTCAAATGGGAATGACTGTGTCCTGGCAACTTCCTAGATATCACTTTTACATCTTTTTCACATAATGGATGAACTGTGAAATTACTAAGATGTTAGATGGGTACCTTGGGGGTTGCCCTGGTAGGCATGCACTCTGTTTTGTTAGTACTTGTTTCAATAGCAGCACTGTAGAGCATTAATTCAGACTATTTACTGAGGGGATGAGAATATAGAGAAAGTGTCAGGTGCTGAGAAAAAGCACTTGTCTGCATACCTACAGAGGAGCTCAGAGAACCAATGGCAGGGTAGAAGCCAGAATAATACTCTGCCAGGCTGCTCCCAGGCCCACCACAGGAGCCATGAAACCATTAGAGGCCCATCTGACTGAAATCAAGGATGCACATAAGTAACAACCAACCTGTCTGGGGCTGTCACGGCACAGCCTCAGCTCCAGCGTGTGGGCATGGAGTCCATCACCCCCATCACCATGAGTCACTGGTAGCAGCTCAGGATTGCACAGCACTTATAGGATATTTAGGGATGGAACTAAAGGCTGGAAAAAGCAGAGAGCTAGGCATTTTGGAGGAGGAAAAAGTGTAGAAAAAAAAGAGGGGTGAGTATAAATAGTGGTGTGGTAAGTGTGCTTGTCTGGCTGCATCCTGCTTCTGATCGGCACAGTCTATTCTGCTTCCTTGTTCAATTCCTTTCCAAATCTTTCCTGGGCATGACACTGCTGTGTGCACATGTTTGTGAGTATGTGGCTGTAAAGGCTGACTGAGTAGGAAAATAATCAGAGCAATGATTAGAGAAAAGAATGATGAAAGGAAGAAGCAAACTCTGGAGGCTGACAGGAAAGCACAAAGCAATTGGGAAACCTTAACACTGAGAAAAAGAAGAGGGCTTGAAAAGGAGAGGCATAATTAAGAATTTCAGAAAGAGCATGACTCTAAAAAATGTGATTTTGTAGTGCTCTGAAGTAGCAGTGGAAAATATAAAGCTAGTTGCTAACAGTACATTATGCTTTCCTCTCTGTTTCAGAACATCTATTAGTGCCTTCGGATCCTAAAAGTATACTGAAAACATATATAAAATACAGCAACTGCAGACATAAGTAAATTTAAAGTTTTCTACACAAGTGGTTAGGCCATTAGGGAATAGGGATGGGATAAATGAGCTGGTGTAAAAGCTACATAGGGATACATGGGCTTAAAAATTTGCAAAATGAGACTTAAAGAAAGACTATGTTTCTAGTAAAATAAAATTAATACTGTTAGATATACAGTTAAGTATGTGTAAGTAGTACACACACTACTAAGGCTTCTACTAAGAAAATGAGAAACTACAAATTAAATCAACACATTTCAGTAGTTTTACTAGTATTAGCAAAGTGTATTTGTTTTTATGAAACAATAGCATTTTTTCTGTGGTTTTGTAAAGTTATGTAAACATAGATGATTCCTCAGGCTTCAGTAAAATATTTAAAGAATTCCAGTAACCTGTCATTACTTCTGCTAAGAGACTTGTCTAGCCAAGATCACTCTTGGCCATTGTACCTAAGGTGAAATTTTAAAACAGCAGTTATGAAACATGACTGATACCAAGCATCTACTTTTGGTAACAGATTTTGGTCCTAAAATGTTCCCTGCTTTATCTCCAATTTAAATTACGGCACACTGGGAAGAAGAATAAAACTCAAAACCTGTCCAGACTAAAACTACAAAGAATCATAACAGCTCTTACCCCTGAATGAATAGACATTTCATTCCTGAGCAAGGCATATACAGCTACAATAAATTTGTGCTGCAGTATAGTGAAAGAAATATTAAAATGATGTTCAAGAAAGGTAGTGTCCATAAACAAGAACCAAACTGAATCAGAACCCCCACCATCTGGAATACATATCATTCATGGGGAAGTATCATAAGAGAACTGACAATAATTATTCTCTATGTTTATTTACTTAGTATACACTTCCTCTTATGAATATTGTTATGCTAGTTATCAGGACAAAATCATGAATATTGTTATGCTAGTTATCAGGACAGGATGCACAAGAAGTATCTTAGGGTTTTACTCCATGTAATTAAATTTTTTTCCTCAGTCTACAATCCTATGAGATTGATCATACAGCCTTCAACACAATGGAAAATTCATTGTAAAGGTAGAATTTATCAAATCTTTCTGCACTAGGTGATGTACATAAAAATGCTACATACCCTCGATAATGTCTGGTTATCCATCAGTACACGGTGTCTTTTAATGGCATGCCTAATTATACCCATTATGTTCCTCTATTTTGAATTGTTAAAAAACTTTTTAAAGAACAATTTATGTGGACAGATAAAAATATGTCTGCATGCATATGTGAAGAATTTCTCATTACTTTGGCTATGGTACATCTTTCTTTAACAGTTGATATTTGCATTAACTTCATTCTCTCACATCTGAGCAAATAGGATTAGAGTGACTTCAAAACATGTTTTTTCTGTCTAGTGGCTGTGAATGGGATTTTAATATCAGCACCTTAAAAAACTTTAATTGCAAAAAAGCATTAACAGTAAAGTAGGCAATATGTTAGACTGTCTTAATGGAAAAGTTTAAGAAAAAGCTAATTAATTTGAAGTCTTTATTTGCAGAGTTCTTTTCAGGCTATGAATTAATTCTGGCTTTGATTTTATGGTATAAATGAGCCTACTTTAAAGTTATCTATTGTTAATTACATGTTCTCTTTTAACTGTCCCTTGGAAACAATATTTGGTTGTGCATTGTGAACAACAATAGAGAATGGTTACAGTAGCCTGCAAAAAACTCAGCTAATATCCAAGTTTTCCCAAATGCAGGCTGCAATTCAGGAATGTTACTTATGTAGTTTTATAAGAGTTAGCTACAATTGAATTAAGAAAATGCTCTGAGTTAGACCCTAATTTTGTATTGTTCTCCCTCTAGACCCCATCTGGCAGAAATTTAGCTTCAAAACTCATGACACTTGATTCTAAGATAGAGCTACTTTTAAACAACTCAACTATACAAACAACTAAAACCTCCTTATGGCCCTTATAGTCTCTGACAAACCTTGCCTGGTACAGCTATTTCCAGCTGATTTTTTAATTTCAGCATAATTATCGCTGGTTGATTATTCATATTCTGCTTTGCATCCTAATTTTAATTTTCTCCACTTTACCTTCACCAAATATTTCGGGTGCTATTGCACATATTGGAACTGCAGCCCTTTCTGGCCTGAACACAGACCACACCCATTTACTTACAACAAAAATGCAAGTTGCTACCAATTTATTACACCCGCTGCATTTCATAAACACCTGGTGCAGAGCAACTCCCAGCTCAGCTGATAACGAATTAGTAGTAGAAGAACTATCATTTATAGCACTGAAACTAAGAACAATCTGAATTTCAAACAAATATTTGAGTTCAAAACCAAACAACTGCAATGTCCTGAAACTGGAAAAAAACCCAAAAACAAACAAAAAACCCCAATAGAGTAAAAAGCTTGTCTTTTTCAGTTTTGCAGGAATATATGAAAAATAAGCCCAATTTTGGGCTTACATGTTACACATGAAAAATTACTAAAGAAGACTAAACCAACAACTTTAATGTTGTTTTAAAAATACATTTTAATAAAAAGAGGTTATTTAATATAGTCTTCAACCTTTGAAAAGACATTCATTATGTTAAATCCTTTGAAAACACATAATAAATAAAATAAGAATCCACAAAGACAATTATAAATTATGACAATTTCTTTGAAAAGCATTATTAAAAAAAAGAGATTAGCCTCCTTAGAAAGGTAGCATATTGATTATATGATCCTTTTAATAAACCCCTGTAAACAAAAGTGGTTTCTTTATAAATGGGCCTTGAGAATCTCTATTCTCAAAAGAAACAAACATCTGAGAAATGAGGTTTTTCAGAGCTTGTATGAAATTTGAACATTTTATTACTTCAGATACAGAGTGTGCAAGAGAAGGGAGAGAAATAAACTAATAGCGACATAACTGGCAGAGAACAGTCAGTAGTTGAAAATGCTTTTTCAGGATATGAGCAGAAGAAAACAAAAGCCTCTTCCTAGAGATTTCAGAAATTTCAGTTTATTTTTCACCCCCTATTGCTCCAAGATCAGCCTTGCTCACACATCCATGCTGCTGAGTTTGGATGTGGAATTATTCACCTCCTGGAAACTACTTTACTTAGACTCTGGTCTCAAATAAGTCACAAATAAGGGACTCAAAGGAGCAATTAAAAAAACCAGAGGCTTCATCAGGGACACCCAAACAATGGCTCAGAAGAGGATGAGTTATTAGGGTGAGGAACTATATTCCCTTTTCTTACAGCATCTAGTACAAAACAGCCTTTAGTTTCAGTGCTTGAAGAGTTGACAACCCTTTTCTCACTGTGCCCAGTGTTAATTTCATAAATATTTCCTCTAGCACCAGTCTCCCCCCCCAAACCAAGCAGCTCTGTCAAAACAACTCTTACCATTTCTCCAGCCTCACTTTCCTCAGAGTAACTTCACAGTTCACCTCCCTACAAAGCTCCTCATTCCCCTTAGTGCATCCCACAGCAGCTGTCTCTCCTCAGCCCAAAGGAGGCAAATTATACCAAACACGTGAGGAGGGGGGGGAATGGGAGCAACTCAGATTTTGCCCTACTGAAAACTTCTCTTTCATGTTTTTAAAAGTATGCTGTTTGGCTTCCCAGTATTATTTTTCCTTCCTTCTTTCTTTCACATAATTCAAGCAATCTCTCTGCCATGAACAAGACTAATCAGCATTGTGGAGTCCCACTGCATGACTTAAATGTTAGCTTTCCACTGCAGAAACTCAGCCCAGAGTGTTCTGTTGTGGTTTTGTATGTTTGTATGTTTTGTCTGGTTTTGTTCTGTTCTATGTTGCCTGGTGTAGTCTTTCTACAAGCTTACTAATGGAAATTCTTGATTTGCTACTGGGAAATTGTGCAGGCTTGTGTGATCTACTCAGTCACATGGGGCAGGACTTGTGCTAAATCTCACTAAAATCAGGTACTTGCATGTCCACAGATCTGCAGCATATTCACTATTCTGCTTTCTGCAGAAGGGCCAATTTTGGAATCCAAGATTTGTTTAGGCAAAATGCTGCTAAAACTAAATGACTAAAATATCAAGCTTCACTGGCAAAGATTCAGAAATGTGAAGGTGATAGTTTGTAACAGCCCTGCACATAGATGCTCACAGGACAACTGAACAGGGACATTTTTATGCCAAGCCTTCTCAAAATGTAGGATATTTCTGACTAGGTTGTATCTTCTGCTTCAGGTGTATTAAAAAGCAACATTCTTCCTTCTTTGGATCAAAACATCCTTTCACAAGAATGTCTTATGTTTCTGACCACAGAGGTATTTATTGTATTTTTCCTGATCAAATAATGCTTTAATATGCTTGCAAAAGTGCAAGACATCTGCTTTTTCTAACAAACCAGTTTGCTATCACAAAGATAACAATGTTACTCTCAGAATTTCTCCAGCCTTGAGTGAAATGGAAACCCTTGCTCTGCTTGTTTGAGATGAGTAGAAATGATGAAGTTTCTTTTTTTCTTTTCCCTGAAGTAAATTTCAATGTGTAGTTTTGCCACATTATATATTTGCTTTTTCACTATTTCCCAAATTGCCGACAGGACAACACCACTGCCATGATCTTCTTTCCTATCTAGACTCCAAATATATAAAGTCCAGTGTTCTGGTTGCTCTCCCATTTATAAAAATACAAGAAAATCAGATATTCTAAACTAACTGATGGAGGTCTTGCTGAAGATCAGAGCCTATGCAGATTAAATTTGTGTTGCTGACTATTAATTGTGGCATGAGCCAGCAGTGACAATTATAACAGTTTCTATGTGTACAACACAGATGTTTCTTACTCAAAGTGTGTTTTAGAAAATATTAAACTTATATTTAAAGCAATATTTCATTTTAGGGAATATTTAATTCATATTCCTCATAAATGCCCATTAGACTTCCAACGACACTTAATGTACTTATCATATCAAGAGAAGTTTATTCCTCATTAACTTTGAAATACGTTCCAAAATATAGGGTAACATTTATTCCCAACAAGCTATGAGAAGACAGAGAATTCTGAGGTCAAGTTCCCTTATGTGGAAACTAAGAATCACTACATTGTTTCAAATATTCTTTTGGAAAAAACTTACAGCAAACCACCAATCTAAAAATGTAAAAATCCTGTATGTTCTTTCTCAGCAGAGTTGGATTCTCTGTGTATTCAGATGCAATTAATACCTCTTCTAGGGACAGGAATACGTAAGGTGGTATTTCTCCTACTGTCTTACAGAACTAACAGTCAACAGATGTGATCTGTCCTTCCTACGGACTCACTGAAGGTTTTGAAGAAAACCTTTTCCTGTCTGATATCCTTAAAGGAATCTGTACAGCTGTAAAAGCAAGGACAGTGTCTGAAGGTGAAATTAAAGAAAAATAACTTGATCAAGAAGAACAATTCTTTCGTAATTGAATGCTCTGGACAGATCTTATAGCATCTTCCATTCCCCAAAGGAGCCCACAAGGGAGCTGGAGAAGGACTTTTTACAAGAGCATGTAGTATTAAGAAAAGGGGGAATGGTTTTAAACTGAAAGAGGGCAGGCTTAGATTGGATATTAAGAAGAAATTCTTTAGGTGAGGGTTGTGAGATCCTGGAACAAGTTGTCCAGAGAAGCTGTGGATGTCCCATCCCTGGAGGTGTTCAAGACCAGGCTGGAAGGGGCTTTGAGCAAGCTGACCTAGTGAAAGGTGTCCTTGTCCATGGCAGGGGGGTTGGAAGTAGATGATCTTAATGGTCTCTTTCAACCCAAACCATTCCGTGATTCTATGATCATTAAAATTCTTCTTTTAAGTGCAAATTGAATATTTTTATTACTGAAAATCATTAGGAGAAGGCAAATATCATCGAACAAGGTGCTTCTGGACTTTTCCTAAATCTAACCAAGTTTATTCAGGAAGTGGAAGGCAGATACATCATTATCATTGTAAACTCTATAAATCCTTTCTTGTGTTTATCTTAAATGCATATTCTAGAGAAAGTGTGCTTTGACTTATAAAAAATCTGAGAAAAAGAACCTTGAATTATCATTAGTTATCCTGAAACACAATTTTTAAAATTATACCACTCTGTTTTAAACAAGCTGTAAACAGCAGAAATGATATTAGAACCTAAAACTAGATGAATAAACCCTGCAAAGTGATGGAGATGAGAAGTAATCAGGATAATGAGGTTCTGGTCTTAAAGGCTTCAGGAGCCATTTACTAAAAGACTAGAAAAGTATTGCTCAAAGACCTCTGCATGAGCAGGCCAGCCTTTCATAGGCTGCAAAAGTTAATTAGTCAGGGTTTAAAATATAGATAATACAATAAAGCTAGTAAGGATGATACTTGCTGCTAATTATAACTCAATTAATTTTTAAATAACTTTGTAAATGTTGCATCACTGTAAATCATTATTTTTAAGTAAATACATTCATTTATCTTTCAGTCTTGCCTAATAATAAAATCAATAACCTAGTCTGATATTTGCCAGGCTGCAGCATTCTGTTGGGCATGAATATCCCTTAGCTGAAAGAAATCTGGTAGATTCAGAGGATATTTAAAATGCAACGAGAAATACAACTTTCCAGTACTTTTGGTCAATTTTCTATTGGGCTCCAGGGACCCATCTTTAGCTGGATGAAAAAAATTATCATTTCCTCTGAATGGCAGCTTAAGCCTCTGAGAAATAACATGATAGTGGACACAATTGGAATTTCCTTGTGTATCTCTGAAAGGTAAAGAACCTTCCTTTCCAGAAAGGAAATTATTTCATAATCTTAACATAGAAGAAAGTGTGATTTATTCACACGGTCAGAGAGATAATAAGAATTAAAGTTTTTATTTCAGATTTATTTATTTGGAACTTTTCCTTCTCTAGCTGTTTATTTTTGGTTTATAGTCCCCACTGTGTCTCAGCCCCAGAATACATATTTCTCCATATCTCTTGACAAACTGTTGTTTTCACTATCATACAATATATTATGGCCAGACCTGTGTGAAACAAAGTCATTTTGATTCATAGGGTTTTCATGCAAAACTTTTTCTCTGTTTCACTTCAATGAGTTTGTCTTTGAGTTTCAACTTCAAAGGAACCTAAAACTGCAATCTGAAATCCAGTCAAGGCTGCAAAGCCTTGCCTTGTTTCAGGTCAAAAGCTCAGGAAAGTGTTGAATTACCTGACCAAAGCAAAATCAATTCACTGAAACAAACCCTTCAGTAACACGGAATTATCTTGTTTCTTTTAGTTCAGCATAACTCAAACTCATTAAATCATCAACTATGGAGTTACAATCCCCACTTAAGTCTTGACTCCAACCTCTTTGAGAAATGCTGTTTTACCCCCCCTCCCCCCAAGCATACACTGAGAAAAGAAAAACATTTTACTGTGGCATAGAATACAATTTACTGTGTAAAATAATATTATGTTTAAATGAACTGGTACTGAATAAGTGCTATCTGCACTTTAACACTTTCCAGCCCCATAGAATCACAACATCTGCTATATTTTTTGTTCAATCTGAAGTGCTCTTTAAAATTGCTTACAGCTATTTTTATACCAGTTATAGCTCCAACCCCAGTATATCTTTTATCCTGCTACTGCCACAAACTTTAGAATTCAGAAGCAAAAGGCAGCACACAAAGTGTGTCTGAGCATACACACGGTGCAGGCAGGAAAGGACAGTGGGGGCAGCATCAGCGCAGCAGAGCTGAGCTCCCAGACTTCAGGACAGAGTAACTACAACCTCTGGAAAGCTTCAACAAATCCCCTCATTATTTGCAGATGTATCTGGAACATGCTCCTGTAAAAACTGACAGCTACTGCCTGCTCAATAAAGGAAGAGTTAAGGTTGTCTCAGTCTGTATCTTGATGCTGGAATTTTTTATTTTTTCGCTCATTTTTGTGCCCTTAACTTCAATACTCCAGAAAGGCATAGAATTTCACACATCCTGACAGGATATCTATCAAGTGAATAACTTTCTGCTCATCCTTGTTTTGTAAGAAAGAAAGACTTCTAAAGTATAGCAGCACATGGTAAAACCAAAAATTATGTTTTTTAAATGAAAAAAAAGTAACAAAACTGAAGCTTACACATCTAAGTTAGAAACCTTGCCTGAACTAGAAAAGTAAAAGTTCTTGAACAATGTGCCTCCAAATGACCTGGAGAGTGTATGTAATCCCACATGCTTTATCCATTCCATAAAGACAGGACAATATACTCCAAATCCCTCTTTTGATAGAGCAGTTCAGTAATGCCTTTTAATTGTTTTATTGCACTGTTTTATCCATAAAAGGCAGGTGAAAATCCTATTAAGAAAAATGTCACATCTCCTTGGATTATTTTTTCTTTTCTTTGTAATAAATGTGATTTCAGGAAAGTGATGGCATCCTTTGTCCTTGCTGCTTCTCTTAGGAACTCAAGAAGAAAGCTTAACTGTGTTCAGCTATGTCTTAAAAGCTGGTCTGCACACACATAAAGGTGCACAGACAGGGAGTGGCAGGGGAGGGAGCCCAAAAATATCCTGCTGGGCCATCTGACATCCAGGCATCAGGACCTGAGGAGTCTGGAGCCCAGGGCAGGCTACTGGACCCAACAGCATAAGGTTTCCTCTAAAGTACAGTACTTTAAGAGCCTCACTATAGAAAATATACTTAACTGAGTTTCCATTTCTGCAGTTAAAAAACATATCAATCTATCACATACACAAGAATTGCGTTTTCTCAGTGGCTGTAATAGATCAGAAATAGCTCTAAAAGTATTATAATCTCAGAAAAATAAATGAATTTTTATTCTTTGTCTCACTGAAACAGTGCATCACTGTAAATTCTGTGTTTTCTTTCCTGAGATTAGATGCAATCATGCCATCACTGTGCACATTCTCTCTTGGTGGAAAAAAGGCTGTTAGGCAATCTCTCCTCCAGGCATTGGTGCCTTAATTATTTCTCTTAAATCACAATTAGTTTGTTATTTAATCTTATAGTTTTACAATTTCAATAGCCAGATCATAGAGAACTTTGCCACTCAATGTATTAATAGTTATCATATAAAATACATCCCCTTTTACATTTATATAATCTTCAACGATAAATTAAGGTTTTGTTGTAATCTAGAGAACTGTGAGTTGTCAAAAATTTTTTGGGGTTTTGGTAAAAACTGAAAAAAATCTGTAATTATCTTTGTAAAATTATACATAGCTGTATTTAAGGTAAATAATATAAGTAATGTAAACCTGTATCTCTATAAATCCTGGCTTCAATTTCAACTGATCACCTGTTCAAAAGCATTTTTTACTCTCTTCTCAGTGTTAGGAGATTGCTGGCAAAAGGAAGAAGTGAACAAAAGTAAGAACTGGATATGCTTTCTCTGTGTCCTAAGTATTTTTGCAGATGAAAAATCTCACTTTTTTAGCATATGAGAGGAGGAAGAGAAAATGCATGCATTGTTCAAGACCTATAAAAGGGCAACTGTACCTTTCTTCTTGCTGTGCATTAATAGTGTAGGGCATGTGGAGCTCATAGGAAATATTCTTACTTGAGAAACTCATAACCACAGAGCAAATAATTAGATTTTTAACTGGCTGATAATCAGCATATAAACACCCTTTGGGATTAGCACCCTGAACCAGCATCTCAAGCAGCAGTCAGCAGCTCTCCCCAACAGTTTAGGGACAATTGCTGAAGATGTGTGTGCTCAGTACACCCCGCTGCTGTTGAACTGCTTTGGTGCATAGCATGGTGCAGCACAGTGCTCTATAAATACATCCTGATGCAGATAAAGTAGAAGGTGATTAAACCAACACCTTCTTTCAAAAAAGGCTTGAAGATCTTCAACAACCAGAAAGGAAGACTTTGATTTTTTAATCTCAACTGAAAGACAAGAGACTTCCCTACTCCATTGAAATTTTGAAACTGCAGGGTCGCTTACAGTTATGACAAGTGGCACCACTGTAATTGGTTCCCTCGCAAGTGCACTTGAAGCTGTCCCACGTCTGGGTGCATTTTCCATCGTGTTCACAGTGATTGGGCACACACCTGTCAGGATGAGATGCAAAGACAGAAAGAGAAACCAAAATGAGCATCAAGATTTACACAAAGCAAAACTTTGAGCTGCACAAGCAGTGCATCATGTCCTTGTCTAGTAATTAATCTTTGTTCTTTTAGGCGGATTAACAGAATTTATATCTGAACACACAACTGAAAAGATTCATCAAAGCTTTGCTGAAGCCCTTTTGCAAACAGTAAAAAAGCACATTATAGGTGGAATAGATTCATCATCATAAATCAGGGTTCTAAGTAACATATGACTGGTACACAGTTTTCAAAACAAAAAGAACATCACCAGTCACACCTCCTCCTGCAGTGCATGTGGTGTCACGCCTCAAGGAGTCCAGTCCCACAGCTGACTGGGTACTCAAAACAAAATGCCACTGGCTTGCTGTTCATCTTTCTGTTGCCAGCAATGGGATAAAAGGGATACAGGTTGCCTGCTGGCTAGGATGGAAATAAATTAGTAAAGCTGCATTATTAAAACAAATTATAAGGCTTTGTTATAAAAGTCGTGTAAGCTTTTTCTTCACAGGAGTTTGTGGCAAGAGTTGTTCACCTTTCTCCCACATACTTGCTTTTCTTCTCCAGCTATAGTGTTGCTGGAGAGTGGAAGGAATGCAAAATAAAACGTGGAACAGCAAAAATCCAAAGTTATAGCAGGACATATATTTATTATTTGAAATATTATCTAAATATAATTTCAAAGATTTGAGTTTGGCCAGGCTCTTTTGTATCAAACATAGTAGAAAAAAAGGGAATTACCATTTACTTTCACCTCTGAAACTATTCAACTTCTTTGCCTTGAAAGGGCTTTGAAATACCATTTCAAAGAATTCTCTCTTTTTCTTATTAAATTAGTTACAATCAGACTTAGTACGGGCTCTGCTTTTTTGATCAAGAAACAAAGGAGTTTTCCTTTCATGTTTTTTTTGCCAAATGTATATTTTTAAAATTATGAAATTAAAAATTAAAACTAGGAGACTCCCTGTTGGACAAAGAGAATCTTTTCAGAAATGCATTAAAAAATAAGTATTTTTATCTCTAAAATAAATTAAAAGTTCATCATATTCCTGTGACAATTAATGATACTCATAAACAACACCTAAGGAAAGCTTTGCTTTCCTGTGTAGAAACTTGTTGAAACTGGAAGGATCTGGGTCATTCCTCTATAAGGTTACAGTCTCTTATTTCCTCAATTTCCAGTTAGCAGCATTGGCATGCATGGCTCAACAACCAAGAATATTTTGTACCACGGTATGCATTGGAGAATTGAATATTGTGTGCTTGCATTTAGAAATGATTTTTTGTTTTGTGCATGCCAGTGCACATACCTCAGACTACACAGGACACAGACATCTTATATCAGCCATTAGAACTCAAGGCTACCCATTCTTTTACAAAAAGATCAGAAAATACTGGCATGGCTAAAAGTAGTTCTTAAAGAAGTGCTCTTCTAAAGCAAAAAACAAAGCATTTAAAAATCTTCTTTTCACGGTAAAATACAATGAAACTACCTGAGGCAATTATCATAGTTCAATAAATTATGTCTTCATGGTTTAAATGAATTAATTTAGTTTTATAAGTGTGGCAGGCTAAATGAATTGATAGAGCTGATTACTGCTATTCAGTTGTGTTCTCAACACCACAGAAGAAAAATGAGAGCATATAATAGCAGACTTCTAAACATCCAAACAATTAACAATTTACATGAATCCATAGCTTCTGGGTACAAGAGTGGGGAAAGCAAAGAGCAGTGACATTTGAAAAATAATCTCATAAAATTAACTTTTATTCAAGGCTGTAAATAACTACAAAAGTTCCTAAATCTGAATATGGCTTTGTAATTTTTCCAGCTTCTCAAGATAACTTCTTTTTATGTATTTTCTTCTTCATTTACATTTGAACATACATTACTTGGAAAGTAATTTTCCAATGACCAAACCAAACATTTTTCTATGTGAATTTCACCAGCTATTTATATGAACGCTCATACGTAATGCTCGTAACCAGTTACACATTTTAGTGCAGTATAACTTACTTTTATTGTAGCATAACTAGCAAAGAGACTGCATTACTGACTATATAACTGAGGTAAATGACTTAATCTTCAGAAAGATGAAAACTAGATATTTATCTGTATCATTTAATGGAGTGTATTAAGTCATAAAAACAGAGATATTCAGCAAACTCCTTGATGTTAATTTTATGCTTCCAGTATGATGGTTGGATTAGTGTAGTCTGCATTTGCAAAATTTCTTCTTTACTCATCTGATTTTTGCTGTTCTAAACATGATGCATTTAGAAAAAATGGAGTAAACAATACTTTAATGTTAGTGCATGCTGAAGTTTAAATCAGACTATAGGATCATTTCCTGACATTCTCCCTTTCACCCTCTTTTCTTTTAGTTGATTTTATCAGATCGAATGATAAGATCTTTTTTCTATTAAATCCATTAGCAAACTTCTGTATCATAATCTGGTACTCATCTGTCTACATTCTGGACAAACCTTACCTACTATAATAGAGTTTACAGGAAATACTAGATATCCAGAATGTAAAAATTCCATTTAAATTCATTAAACAATATCATAAAGAATAACATTTATCGCTGCAAACTCCACTATTTTTCAAGCACGTCTTTCTATAGAATAAGAATAATATACACTTTTCAATATACAAACATCTTGCTAAGAAATTTGTATTTTGAGCAGATACAATCAGATCGTTTATGTACCTTATGCTTGTCAGTTAGTAGATGTTCAAAATTTATACACTCAATACCTCAAAAAAATTCAGTGCATGCATGATTTGCAGATTATTTGCATTAAAAGTCTATGTTTCTGGCAATTTGGTTCTTTCTTCTCCTTTAGGAATAAAAATCAAAATGAAACAAAACAAAACTTCAAAACAGCACTTCCCTCCTAAACCAAGCTCTGAAGTTGGAAACCATCACAAAACAGAACCGCAAGTTCCTCATCACCAAGTTGTGTCTCTTCCCATTGTGGATACCTATATTTCAAGAACTTGCAGAATGTTGCAGACTCCATTTTGAAAACTTTCTTGCTCTATAGCTCCTTCTGAAAGGCAAGTCTAGAACTTTATCCCTTCAGTATGATACACTGTCTTTTAACTTCCACCCCAAAATTTATCCATACAGAGTTTACAGATGCTGTTTGGTTTGGTATTTTATTTGGAAACTTTGATTTGTTTATCAAACAGTATTTTTTTTTCCTTTTGGATTTACATCTCAATACTCCTCAGAGAGCAATCATGACTTCTTTTAGTTTGTAGTTTTGTGAGATGAAGTCTCCTGTTGGAAAAGCTATTTTCCGTAGTTCTTCCTTGTAACTCTGCTTCTGCTTGCACTTGCATTCTGCTGAGTGTTCTAGAGGTGGCCTTATCAGTGTTTTATGATTTCGGAGTTGATCAGCATTTTTGGATTTCTTCACTGAAACTATTTTGCTTAATATATAGCATTTTGTGACTAGCAAAGAATAGCAACTCAAAGTCATCCTGAGATTGCTCAATGCATTAAACACCATCACTACATTCCCATCCTTCTTTTCATCACTTCCAACCAATGACTTCCATTACATACACAGAATCTTGCTACTGTTTTCAACAGCATTACTTTGTACTGTAACTTCCATTGTGTCATCCAAATATTTCAGGTTAATTTTCTTGGCTGAAGCTGTATCATCAGCATGTTTCATTAAGATATTCCTAATTTTGAGCCAAGGTTGAAGCATTAAATAGGATTTTCTCTGGCACTGATCTCTGAGCAACTCTCATCTCCCAGCCAGCCATTAGCCCATCAGTATAAATCAAGAGGCAATTCCATTTGACAGTTCACAACTTACTTTGCAATTCCTTCTCAAACCCCATCTTTCCTGCTTTAGCTAATAATTTCCATCATTACAATATATCAAATATTTTATTGACATCTAGACAGATGTAAATAGATCTATTACTTTTCTCCCGTCTGAGACAAAAAATACTGTGCTTTATCAGAGAAGGAAATCAGGTTAATCCTGAACAATCCACTGTTGATAAACACCTGCTGCATTCTATTCTACCTTTCACTTACTTCAAGATAACTCCTTATTTTCCTCAAAAACATAATAAAACTACCAAAGGCAGATTAACAGGTGTCTGGTGATCTGGATCTCTCTATTTGTTAAACTACATAAGGTTAACTCTGCCATCTCATAACACAAAATCGAGCTCTTTTAAAATTTGTTTGGTTTTTTTAGTTATTGTTTGGGGGGTTTTTTTGGTTGTTTTTTTTTGCTTGTTTGTTTGTTTGTTTTGTTTATTTGGAGATTTTTTGTGGTTTTATGTTTGGTTTGTTCAACATGTGGCACAGTGATCCTAACTGAGCCTGGCATACAATTGACAGCAAAAAAGAAAAAAAACAGAAAACAAAGAAAAGGTATCTCATAATGTCAGTATAAGCAGGAGAGTGATACCAGATCCATGGAGAAATCCTCAGAGCCTATTCAATAGAAATGAGCAATAGCGGATTTTCAATTGCTTAAAAAGTTCTTGGAAACAGGAAGGTTACAAACTGTTAGCAATGTCCACAGGGGAAGGACAAAGATGCAATGAGGTTTATTAGTGGCAGAAGGTATTTTCAGAAGCAACTCAACATACATCAGGAATGACTTAAGTATGTTTGCTTCTGCCTGAAGGCAGGAGAATGAGCTCAGAGATCTCTCCAGATACCTTTATAATCGAGATATTTTCATACACCATGAGAAACAGAAAGCATTTCTTTCAATCTCTTTTTCTCTCATTACATGATTATATTTTCTTAATGTTGTAATTGTGCTATTTATCCTCTGTAAGTCAAAAGGTCACAGCCTCAGTTGTTTTAGAGGACCATATCCTTCAGGGAAGGGTTATTTAAAATATTAACTAGCTTGCCCAGACATATTGTTCCCAAAGTGTATAGTGTTTGACTCCAATTTTAAGTTTAGAGATCATTTGAGGAAGAAGAGTTATTTTGTGCAGAAAGGCAAATACCCATATGGCCCCATGCAGACTCTTAAAGTCCCTCAGTACTGAAGAACCATCAAAAATCTCACTATTCTCTCCTGTAAAACACAGACTTTTCCTTAATTTCCCTGCCTTTTCCTTTCCTACTTCCCTTTCATACTTCCTATTGCTAGCTTAAGTGCAAGATACAGCTTGTGTGTAGATGCAACCTAAATCAACACTCTTCATATACAAATTTGAAACAATAAATCCAAGAAATCACCAAAACAAAACATTCACCTGTGCAACTACTCCTCTACCTGAGAGGTCAAAAAGGAAGGAGAGAAGTACACAGCACCAAAATATTTGCCATGTACTGCCCATAACTGTAGGGAAAAGAACTCAAATGCTACAGTGATAATGACAGCAAGAGAATTTTTGAAGAGTAGAACAAAATGTTAAAGGCTTTTTGCAAAGGAAACTAACCCAGGCTGAATAGTACTTAACATGAAATTCAATCTTTTCCTTCTTATCATCAAATCTCCATCTAATCTTACTCATGCTCACACCTCACTTCCCATTTCTCTCCCAAATTGCTTCTGTTCTGCTTTTCTGTCCATTTCTCTGCCTCACAACTAACCACAATCAGTTTGTTTTGAGTGGTTTTCCAGTATTTTTCTACTAGTTGCCCTTTTAACATCTCCAAACATATCCTTCAAATCCATATTTTTTATCACCATTTTTCCCAAAGATCCTTCAAAATGCATGCTGCTGTCCTTTTTAAGTGTGTTGTTCTGTCACCATCTACCTTTATTCACATCCACAAAAAGACTATTAAAATATTATAAAAATTTAGAAGTTTTTTACTCTTCAGGATTACCTGACTGCTCAAGGAGACAATGAAAAATTACACCTATAAAATAACATACAAGGAAAATAATTTGTAGGAGCAATAAATGCTTTCAGCTAGTAACCTGAATCACTGAAGATTTGTTTGTTTATTTAAAAGACGTTCTGTAAACTGGTAACCAAATCACAAAAAACATTCTAAACATATGAATCTGTTTGCAGTGATGTTGCTCTTTAATGCAATTGAATGCATTGCTCTCATCATGCTAAATGCATACTGAAAGTAAGATAACCCAATTAAGGACACAGTGCTATTGCAGAGTCCTACTATACCAACATCAGGTTAAAATTAACTATTCCACAGAGAGTCCATGTTTTTCAGAGTATCCCAAATGAAAATAAAACCAGCTGATTTGCCTGAAAGATTGTTTCTTATTTCTTACAAGGTAACAAGCAGCTTAAAGTGACCTTGAGATTTTCAGCAACAGGATTTGGAACTCCTATGCAAGGCAACACAAAGGGCAGATGGAAGGGACTGTAAAATTAATTTAGATTCACAATAATTCCCAAACTAGTTTAATTTGCTGCTGACTTCTAAGCTAATTGTGCACACATGCATATAATCAACAATGGCAAAACTAAACAAACCTGAACCAAGAATACCTATTCTTTCTTTGTCATTTACAGTAATACAAGGCCTTCATGTTTCTTTGGTGGACATTATCAAACTTGTTCTGTCATGAGATCAAAACAAAATGCTTGGCACTTTTAAAGACTGATTTACAAAGGAAAAATCAATTTTAAAATATGCAGTGACATTTGATTAAGAAAAGTTCCTTTATGCCATATTCCCAGTAAAGGCTGCCAAACAGGTTTTTTTGTGTTATCTTCAGATCTGTAACATTTCATGCTAAACTGTTTGTATTAGAATGATTAATGGAGAACTAATGGATAATGTACCACAGCTAACTCATTTGGATTAAATGATCCTCTTGCATTTATACAGTTTTTATTTTGTACACAACTATGTAGAGATTCTTTTATATCTCTATATATCTATGTATTTATAGAGAATTTTCCCTTTCTTTTCTAATGTTCTTAATTTTCAGAGCACTTCACAAATTAGTTCCTTAGAATTAAATCATGCTGCTTCCACTTTAGCAATTGCAGGAGCTGGATAAGTCATTTTTCTGCATTTGTTGTAGACAATTTCCTGGACCTGTATGTTATGAATAACATAGGCTCTACAGTGTCTGATGGCTGAAAAACTGCTTTTGTCCAACTCTAGCTGTTGCCACTTCTCCTGAAGCAAAGCAGGGGAGGATGGATCTACTGTAGCAGTTGACAAGAGCGAATTCCCTGGAATGCCTTCTGTCAGTTCCTACCAATTGTTTCATGACAACAGGAGACCAAATCTGTCTGGAGTTGAAGCCAGAGGAAATGGTGTACTAGCCAGCACTTGCTCAGCTGTCTTCTATCTTCCCTGGAGGAGGGCAGGGCAGGGCAGGGCTAGACAGGGAGGGGGAACATCAGGATAAAATGGGTGGAAGTTTGCCATAGGCTGTATCTAGTCCAAAAGCTGCAAACTACAGTCTACTGTGATAATCTTACATAGGTAGATGATAAAACAGAGAAATTCATAAAATGAACTAATCAGGCTAGATAAAAACAACTTCTGTTGCACAGTGTTTTAGTCAGAAAACGCAGGCTTAGGTCTTCAGCTGGTGTAAATAAGAACATTTGCATCTATCTTAGGCCAGTTAAATGAGTTGAAACAAAAGGAAGAATAAACTTTTATGAAACGCCAGCTACCAAATATAATTTATCTCCAAGGCATTTGTTTTTCATCTTTTCCACTACCTTGTGAAAACCTTTGCCTAGTCATTAGCCAGGTTAAGGCTTCCTAGAGCAGATGAAAGCTACTCTGTATAAGTTTTGTTGGGACTGTTGTGTTTATTATTTGGACAAACATGCAGGAGTGGTAGTTATTCACTAACCTAACTGTGCCGCATTGGCGCGGCTCACACCTCTTCGGGATATGACAATATGAGCACTGAGACTCTCCAGAAGAATCTCATGGGTTTTAATTACTAAGTTTCTCAAGAAATTTTTAAACCTTTCCAAGTATTGCCCTGTTCAAAGTCTGACTGGATTAGTTTTGTATTCCTCTAATCACCTCTCTTTTGCTACTTCAAATAAGTAAAGTAGAACATACTGGCTGGGTTTGAGAACAAACCACAAAATAGATTCTTTGGCATCTTGTTAATTCTTTATTATTTCTTCTTTTTTCAACTTTAATTAAATACAGCTCCTGAGATTTTATGATGTCAACTTTATAATCCAAGTTAGACATTTGGAGAAAGTTGCTATAATTTTTTTAAAGATCATAATTATCATAGCATGTGGACTGGTGAACAGCCTATATAGTACAGTGACTACAGTATTCCCTGCTAATAAACACAATTGATCATGCATTGAATCATCAGACAAATACAGAAATTATAGAGCTGTACTTTAAATGAGATTATTTCTAAATTTATATTTTGGGAAATAAAGAAACTGCTAATGAGAAATCTTTATGTTTCTTCCCATAATGTAAAGAATTACTCAGTAATAAAGATGATTATAATACTGATGAATGATTTTGTATTAAAAGCCTCTTGCTGTGTCATTCAAACCTGGATGTGGGTTGCCATAGCCTTTGGCTATGACACTTCTCCACTCCTTGGTGCACAACATAGAGGACCTTTTCTTTTGCATTACTTGTTTTGATTGCCTACCTCTTAATCAGAGACATCAGTGACCTCATGTTGATCTTCAAATAGGTGATAAAAGTTTTGCTGCATAATGTGCAAAAAGCACAACCCATTAAATATCTCTTGCTTGGCAAATGTAGAGCATATAAATCACCTTGATGGTTGTGGAGCTATCAGATGCCATCAGCTACCATCAGCTACTATTGATATAAATACAGTCTTGACTCAGCATCCTAATTTAGTAATCTGGCTGTGACATAGTGAGATGGAGTTGTACTTTATAACTGGTAGGTTTTGAGTTGAACATATTGAAAACCAGTGTTCCACTTGCGAGTGCATTGTGGTTTAAAGGAAATTTGAGGTAAAACATGATTTGGTACTACCAAAGTGATGCTGATCTTGCAAAGAGCACATTGCCTAAATGACTTCGTTTAAAAATATAAACAATAGTGGTAGTCCTAAAAAAACTCACTAGAGCAAGTGGTCTTTTTACTTGCCTGGTAAGACTAACTTTTCATTTTGATTTGATTCATGTAAACCACCTTCTAAAAATTATTTTAATGATTATTATTATTTTACTCTTTTCTATCACTGCTATTAGGAATCTGGCCACCTTCTTCACTGTGATAAAGACAACCTGGAAGCTTCCCTCAGGAGCCATTTATCTTACCATTTTGAAGGTAAAGTTAAGACAAGTCTAAATGTCTTGACAGTAACTTGCATTATGTGGATCTTGCACAATGTGGATCTTGCACAATGTGGATCCTGCATTACCATTCAGATTATACAAGGTTAATTCCAGTGGATTTTTCTAGTAACCATGACACCAGAGGAGTCTATTCTGCAAGCATTGTAGAAAACACTTTCTGTCTGAGCAGTGAAGGTTATCCCCGTAAAAACAAAAACATAGTCTTGGCAGTAAAGCAAGACACACAATGTATGCAAAAAGCAAATGTGAGATGTTTCTGAGACATTTATTAATGACAACTGGTATAAATGCCAGTTTCATTATTAAATCCCTAGTAGAACTCATAAGTCAAGGACACTAATTTCTCCTGCCTCTCAGAGAAATTCAGATCCTCCTTATCTCTTGATAGAGCAAAAATAAACCAACTAAAACTTTTAGCTATCCCACTCTACTATAGAGGAAGAGCTGAGGTCAGCATGCTTTTCTTGCAGTACATCCTTGCCAACTCCTAGTTTGCTCAGTATTGGCAAGGACATATAGACTAGGTTCTCTGAGTCATTAATTTAAATTTGACTTGGATCAATCATGAATGAATCAGATGTAGACAGCATTCACACATTATTTACTTCACATGGAACACTCTCCCTGAGCTGACCCATAAAGTCACAAAGCTTAATTATATTTCATCATTGGTTAGAGGCAATATAATGTGCATATTTACTCCTAACCCTTTCCCCCTTCTCTATTTCCATTTCTCATCCTTCTACTTTGCAAGATTTTTTGGATCAGAAAAAAGGGTTTAATTTATATTTGCATAGGATGTTATCATGATGGAATTTCCTCCTCCCTATCATTGCAGTCATCATGAACAACAATAGCAATAAACAGTAACACAGAAATGAGTTATCTTTTTGCACTGCTCTCTTCTCCTCCAAATTACCATAGAGCATATACTAAAATCTACACAATCTGCTTTTTCCCCTTTACTCTGACAATTCTGCCATCTACCAGAAACAGCAATATTGTCAGCTAAAATATCATGTATAAAACATGAAACATATAGGTTAAACTGACTTATTCCCCTGTCCTTTATCTGTGTTCTTAGTGCACATCAGTATTTTATTTTTTTATAGAAGCTCTAAAACATTTTTATAAATTGCAATATAATGAGTGTTGTAGTCTAAAGACATAAAAAGCAATGAAGTGCCAATGAATTTGCAGCTCTGCTGCAATGCAGTCACAGCTCTGTGATAAATACGGTGCTCCACTCACAACCTATTATTCAATTAATTTTCAATTTGCTGAAAACAGATATGTACTGTAAGTAATAAACAATTCATTTATTACCTTGAACTTGTGCAGTGAACTACTTTGAGCCAGGAGGCTTCCTGTTGAAGTAATAAGTAGGTGTGAGTGCACGCACATAGGTGCATTTCTGTTCTCACACCTACATTCAGTATGTATAAACATATACACGTGCTTTTTCCAAGAATGATGACAATTTCAAGCTTCTGAAAAATGTAAGTCCTTTCAAGAAAACAATTGATATTTAGAGCAAAATGGTTTTTAAGGAAAATGTAGCTGAGAATAAAACAATTCTAATAACATGTACTTGACTGTAAAAAATGTAATGACGTGACCCTGGTATGCCTAATTTTAGTTACAGATAGCTCATTGATGGGATTCTATTATTCTACCAAAACAGGCTTGTGATTGCCCTATAGAACAATTGATAGACTATAATTTGGAGTACTTTAGAGGGCCCTGATTCTGTTTTTCTGCATTTCAAGCACTGCAATTTGGGAACCATAGTTCAGGGTCTGTCAGTATTTCAGTTTATTGTAAGCTTTGATTTCTCAAGGGTTTATATTTCTGTTACAAATTTTACTCCACAAATTCAGCAAAAAAAGCATAAGCCAGAACAGAAATAAATAGTAGCATACTGCCAGCATTGGTTCTGAAGCAGTTCATGCACTTAGTATTCCAGGAGTGTAAGGACAGGCTGGTAGATAGTTTTAGAGGTTTTTCTTTAAATAGAAGAGGAAAATAAGGAAAAGATCTCTACACAGTATTTTGCTTTTGCTTTCCAGACATTTTGTCATTAAATCTTTGACACTTCTTGAAACAGATTCTTCAGAGGAAAGGGGCAGATTTGATTAATATCTCAACTTCAAAAATGTTGGAAAACACGTTGAAGTTCTTGAAACATGTCATTTGACATGTTCAAAATGAAGAGTGTCTTTTTTAGTTTAAAATAATTTTTACTTTTAAATGTGATGTAAAATATACTATATGGATGGGACTGTACCAAGCCAAGTAATAACACCTTCCAACCCTCTGTTTCAAATTGGAAGTGTACTTCCAAATATTTTTCTGTGGGAAAAATGGATTGGGAGCCATTAAGTGGGGCAGTATGCAAGAAAGAAACTATTGAAAGAACCTCTGCAGCTTTGATAGCTGCACTGACAGCTGAACTGAGAATAAGAAGTTATCCTGAAATTCAGTAGATCTGATATGGGATCAATCTAAACTGGTTGTGCACCATTGGCTGCATCAATGCTAAGAAAGGAATTTAAACTAAAAAAATGAAAAGCAGGTACTGAGAGACACTGTAAGTAGAAGACAAAAGTGTGAGGAAGAAGAAAAAAATGTGAAAAAAAATGCTGAATGACAAATCTGAGTACTGTTGGGGGAAGTATTTCAAACTAGTTGAAAAACAGAAATTGGAGAGATGCTCAAAGCAAGACAATAAGGAAACAACACAGACTCCAAGGACAGGAAAGAGATGAACTACTGTAACCTCAAATGCCAATAAAATTACTGTTTTGGGAAGCATGAAACAATATAATCAACTCATCGTGTCAAGATACTTGCACTTGCATACTGGCACTGAAAAAGATCTGTCTCTCTTTTTGATACTTATTCTCTTTAAAGTTAAGTATTTTGACTGATTCATGGAAATCTACTCAGGCCTTCTATTTACCTTATATCCAAAGGGATGAGGTGCCATATGTGCAAAAGAAAAATGGAACCAAGCCACTGCTTCAACAATGATATATCTTTTAATTTTTTAACTATTTCAAAATGCTAGCTACATGATATACATTTTTTCTTCTAAAACTTTGCTTTGTTTAGTTCTGCTTGTCCCTTAAATTTAGCATGTTAAAAACATGTCAACAATTCCCATGGCTTCCTCTCCCTTTTGTATGAGAGATTGGAAAGAAATGCTGAAGCAACATCTTCCTCTGGTCAAGTATTTTCTTACTGAATGTTGCTGACATCAAGAGCTTTGAAGCTTTTCCCTCTTTTCTGAAAGATGTGCATATAACAGATAATGTAAGACTGATTGATGCAGAGAAGGGGTATCCCAGATGCTCAGTCATGATTATGCTGACCTGTACTTACAAAACAATAAATATTGTGAGCTGTAACAAAAAGCCCCAGTTGCAGTAGCCTCTGGTCAGGAACCACAGACAAGGACACGACTCTTTTTTCTCCACTGTACCTACAATATCAGCCAGCTTGGTATGCTGCTTGGGGTCTGCCTTACCCTCAGATACACATCTCTTCTTTCTACCTCTCACTGCTATGAATATTTCTGGTTGGAAAAAGAATCCTGAATAATATCATATAAACTTTTGTGGAACCCAAAATTTTGTCAATGTCATTGAATATTTGCATCTGCAGGGTGTCACATGTAGATTATACACATCAGCTATGTGTAATTTGCTTATGGCCTTGCTGTAAAGGAATGAGTAAGCTTTACAATTCTAATGCTTAGGTGATAGCCTGTGTACTAACGCTCCATGTAGTTAGAAAAAGTGTTTCTGGATCATGAAATAAAGCAAAATCCATGAATCAGCACTTACAAATCTGATCTGGAGAAATTAAACTGGAGTTTATGTGAATTAGTCCGACAGAAATAAGTCAATAAATCTTCGGAAGCCTCTTGTGGAAGCCGCAGTCACCCTGTAAATCTTTGCCAGAAGAGACAGGCTCCCTAGCAGGCATCTGGGGTCCCTGGTTTTTGATAAATAAGGACCTGCATCCTGCTCTGCAAAGCAAAGCTAAAAAGAAAAATAGGGAAAACATGGGGGCTTTTTTCCTAAAAGGATAACTCAGAAAACAGTCAAAAGCAAAAGGAAATGTTCCAACTTTGGAAAAAAAAATTCTTATTCTCTTCCTTGATCACTGTAGCAATTTTACGTTTCAGTTTTTTATTTAAAGCTTCAGCTCAGAACTACAGTAACCTTAGATCTAATAACCAGACATTATTATTTCTCTAATACTTCAAAACAAAAAATAAAAAACAATGGAAAGTGAACCAGATGTGAAAGTGGCAGCCTGTGTGACTTTCTCTTCCAGTCTATCAGATGCCTCATTAAACTTGCCAAAGAATACAATCTCATTCTCAAAATACTGAGTCGTACTTGCAATAAACTTATTCTAATAATTTAAAAGACTTTGTGACTTTTTCCCTAAAAATGGAAAAGTCTTAGCTGTTTATATGTAAACAGTGATTCCTGTCTTAATATTTTAAATATACAGTGTGTTTCTTCAAGTTATATTAGAAGTGAAAAATTTTTATCTCTTATTTATGGAGTATTCTATAGTAGTCTTTTATGGTAACAGGATCAAGCTAAAATTGCCACTAAGCCTAGGAAACTTGGAAAACACAATTCTACTGCTCTTGATGGTGTGTAAAGCATAATAATTAATGTTTTACTGAGAATTATAAAAATGGCACAGGAATTATCTGAAAAGGGAGAAAATTCAAGATTGCTAGATATGTATTTCTTTTATTGAGGAATACTACTGCATATGCTCTCAACAGAGCTACACTGTGGCTGTGCTACTTGATGCATTCAAAGAGATATTTTTCTAGACAAATGTTGAAGAATACCTTTAACTATGCAGTGAGAAGAAATTTTGTATTATTTAGGCTTTGACAAAACTCTACCTGTATACATTTGCTGCACAAATACCAGGTTCATCTATGTCTGATAAACAAAAAAGTAGATGCAATTAGAAATAATGCCTTTATGTGGAAACATCATTCTTTTCATACACAGATGTATAGCTAAAACTTGAAGTGTGAATGTTTGGTATAGAATAAATGCAATGTGGCCCACAGAATGCCATTTGGTTCTTCATGAGGGCTTATGGGGACAGTATGCAGGTAATTTGAAAGACCTTAAGTACATGCCCTGGATTTACATTGTGCTAAAACAGTAAGGGTCTAGATATCTTCCAAAAAAGTCAGGGTTTACCCTAAATTTATCTAATCTTTCACTGGTTTTCTTCCCCTTGTCTTTTACACTTGTCTGTTTCGGGGAAAGAAGGATGCAAGTTCTTTCCTTCAAGCCAGAAAGTGTTACTGGGTACACAGATTCACTGTCTCATTTAGAGCTCTTAAGTGGTATCAATAGGATGCAATGGATGTCACTTCCTTACACTTGTCTCTTTGTGCAGTATAGTCTCTGTGAAAAATACTGATTTAGTGACTGCAGAGAATTAGGATGACCTTACTGGTGTTATTTTATAACAAACACAGTTTAAGAAACATGCAGCTCTTTTCCTTTGCCTCTGCAATGGCTTCAACTGTATGTTTTTAGATGTTTATTTCAACAATGGGGTTTGTTAATACTTTGCAAACTCTAAGAACCAACACCACCAGGCCTACAGAAGTGGAAATGAACTGTCAATCATCTTTTCCACCAAAGAAAATCTATCATGTAGCTACAATGCTAGGCTCCTGATTTCAGAGCATGATATTCTAGCAGAGCCCATGTTAGTCTGATTCTCTGGTGAGCCACTTCCTTTCATACTAAGGGACTCTTAGCAGTTTTGGTCCTCATAGCACTGTCAAACATATAAAAGCTAAACCTTCACAACACATTACAGATCAGAAGAGAGAAATCAGGTACCAAAATCTGCTTGAAGTTTTGAAGCTACTCAAAAGATCCTTATTGTGAGTCACCACTCTTGCAAAGATAGGTCACATTTAAATTATGAACTAATGCATTATTTATATTGGAGAGATTGTAACTCAGAAATCACTGTTATAAACAAGAGAAAGGTCTGTGCAAGAGCAGTGAAATTATACTGCAATTTTCTCAGCTACAAAGACAAATTATTTCTAAGCAATATATATTATAAATAGCAGCGCTATACAAATGAGCTGTCCCTGAATTATAGTGGAACAGGACAAAATGCTACCAATTTCTGTGCAAAACTGAGTGCGGTTTACAAGATAATGACCGTCCTCACAAACAGTACATGGCTCCCAGTGGGCTACAAACAACAATCAAAATCAGATGCTCAAGTTGATGAAAACTGTTTCCTAGAATTCTGAAGAAAGGATCATGAAACCATCAAAAATATTAGGTATTATCAGGTTTAAATTTACAAATCTGTTATGTAGGAAAAGTAAATTTGTCACACAAGAGAAGGAGAAAGAATACTAGTGAATAGTGATACTATATATACTAGTGATCCAGAAAAAGACAAACAAAGAGAATTGTGCTCTAAAAGAACCTTCTTATCTCACCTGAAGCAAGCTTTCTGTTCTCCAGGCTGAACAGTTCTAGCTCTCCCAGATTCTCCTCACGGGAGAGATCTTCCAGTCCCTTAATCACATTAATGGTGCTTTTTCTGGACTCTTTCCAACATGTCCATTTCCCTGTCTCTTGTATTGGGAACTAAAAATGGACACAACATGCCAGGTGTGGCTTCACTAAGGTTGAGTAGAGGGGCAGGATCACCTCCCTCATCCTTCTAGCAATGCTTTACCTAATAGCACCCCAGGATACTTCTGGCTTACTTTGCCACAAGCATACATTGCTGATTCATGGTCAGCTTGGTTTGCACCAGCACAGCCAGGGCCTTTTCTGCCAAGCTGTTTTCCAGCTCGTCAGCCTCCAGTTTGTACTGGTCCATGGGATAGTTAACTCCAGGTTCAGGACTTTTCATTCATCTTTGTTGAACTTCATGAGGGTCCTGTCAGCCCCTTTCTCCAGCCTTCTCANTAAATGCAATGTGGCCCACAGAATGCCATTTGGTTCTTCATGAGGGCTTATGGGGACAGTATGCAGGTAATTTGAAAGACCTTAAGTACATGCCCTGGATTTACATTGTGCTAAAACAGTAAGGGTCTAGATATCTTCCAAAAAAGTCAGGGTTTACCCTAAATTTATCTAATCTTTCACTGGTTTTCTTCCCCTTGTCTTTTACACTTGTCTGTTTCGGGGAAAGAAGGATGCAAGTTCTTTCCTTCAAGCCAGAAAGTGTTACTGGGTACACAGATTCACTGTCTCATTTAGAGCTCTTAAGTGGTATCAATAGGATGCAATGGATGTCGCTTCCTTACACTTGTCTCTTTGTGCAGTATAGTCTCTGTGAAAAATACTGATTTAGTGACTGCAGAGAATTAGGATGACCTTACTGGTGTTATTTTATAACAAACACAGTTTAAGAAACATGCAGCTCTTTTCCTTTGCCTCTGCAATGGCTTCAACTGTATGTTTTTAGATGTTTATTTCAACAATGGGGTTTGTTAATACTTTGCAAACTCTAAGAACCAACACCACCAGGCCTACAGAAGTGGAAATGAACTGTCAATCATCTTTTCCACCAAAGAAAATCTATCATGTAGCTACAATGCTAGGCTCCTGATTTCAGAGCATGATATTCTAGCAGAGCCCATGTTAGTCTGATTCTCTGGTGAGCCACTTCCTTTCATACTAAGGGACTCTTAGCAGTTTTGGTCCTCATAGCACTGTCAAACATATAAAAGCTAAACCTTCACAACACATTACAGATCAGAAGAGAGAAATCAGGTACCAAAATCTGCTTGAAGTTTTGAAGCTACTCAAAAGATCCTTATTGTGAGTCACCACTCTTGCAAAGATAGGTCACATTTAAATTATGAACTAATGCATTATTTATATTGGAGAGATTGTAACTCAGAAATCACTGTTATAAACAAGAGAAAGGTCTGTGCAAGAGCAGTGAAATTATACTGCAATTTTCTCAGCTACAAAGACAAATTATTTCTAAGCAATATATATTATAAATAGCAGCGCTATACAAATGAGCTGTCCCTGAATTATAGTGGAACAGGACAAAATGCTACCAATTTCTGTGCAAAACTGAGTGCGGTTTACAAGATAATGACCGTCCTCACAAACAGTACATGGCTCCCAGTGGGCTACAAACAACAATCAAAATCAGATGCTCAAGTTGATGAAAACTGTTTCCTAGAATTCTGAAGAAAGGATCATGAAACCATCAAAAATATTAGGTATTATCAGGTTTAAATTTACAAATCTGTTATGTAGGAAAAGTAAATTTGTCACACAAGAGAAGGAGAAAGAATACTAGTGAATAGTGATACTATATATACTAGTGATCCAGAAAAAGACAAACAAAGAGAATTGTGCTCTAAAAGAACCTTCTTATCTCACCTGAAGCAAGCTTTCTGTTCTCCAGGCTGAACAGTTCTAGCTCTCCCAGATTCTCCTCACGGGAGAGATCTTCCAGTCCCTTAATCACATTAATGGTGCTTTTTCTGGACTCTTTCCAACATGTCCATTTCCCTGGCTCTTGTATTGGGAACTAAAAATGGACACAACATGCCAGGTGTGGCTTCACTAAGGTTGAGTAGAGGGGCAGGATCACCTCCCTCATCCTTCTAGCAATGCTTTACCTAATAGCACCCCAGGATACTTCTGGCTTACTTTGCCACAAGCATACATTGCTGATTCATGGTCAGCTTGGTTTGCACCAGCACAGCCAGGGCCTTTTCTGCCAAGCTGTTTTCCAGCTCGTCAGCCTCCAGTTTGTACTGGTCCATGGGATAGTTAACTCCAGGTTCAGGACTTTTCATTCATCTTTGTTGAACTTCATGAGGGTCCTGTCAGCCCCTTTCTCCAGCCTTCTCATGTTCCTCCTGATGGCAGTAGAACCCTCTGATATGTCATGTATCACCAGTCCTGTATAATCTGCAAAGGTGCTTAGGGTACACTTTGTTCCAGCATCCAGGTCATTAGGGAAAATATTATACAGTATTGGCTTCATAATTGATACCTGGGGTTTCAATCAAGTCTCACTAGCCACTTGCCTTCTAATGGACTTCATGCCACTGATCACAACCATCTGGGCCCAGCCCTTCAACTGGTTTCCAACCAGCCTCACTATCCACTTCTCAAATGCACTTTTTCAGCTGCTCTATGAGGATGACATGGGAGACAGTGCCAAATGCTTTACTGAAGGCAAGGTAAAGAACATCCAATGTCCCCAGCCCCTTGTCCATCAAGCCAGCCACCTTATTGTAGGAGGCTTTAGGTTGATTATGCATGATTTTCTCCTCATAAATCCATGCTGTCTACCCCCAATAAACCTTGCGTTCTTCCTATGCTCAGAAATGGTTCCTTCCCAGGCACTGAGATGAGGCTCAGCAGCCTGTATTCCCACGGATCTTTTTCTCTTGTTTTTCTTGAAGATACAGGGGAATTTGCTCTCTTCCAGTCTTCTGGAACATCTCCCAGTTGGCACACATTTTCAGAGGTGATTGATGATGGCCTGGCAAAGGTATCAACTTATTTCCTCAGTATTTGTGGACACAAACCCATCAGGCTCCACGGACTTATGTATATCCATCTTGTTGTAAGTGCTTCCTAAACCTGGTCTTCCTCCACAAAGAGTAAGTCTTGCTTGTTTCAGGTTCCTGGTCTGAGTGGCCTCAGGCTCCTGAAGCCCAGTTTTACTGGCCAAGACTAAGGCAAAAAAGGTGTTCAGCCTGTTCCATGTTACTTGTCCCTCATTTACCTACCCCTTCAGCAGTAGGCCTACATTTTTCTCTAGTCTTCCTTTTTCTGGTTAGGTACTTTATTGCCCTAGCTGTTTATTTCCACAAATAAGTCTACATATGATTTTTAAAACTTAGTAAGACCTGTAGTTATTTTCCTCATAGGCTGGAAAAGAAGTTTTTCCTTTACTTTTAAATCCTGGGAGACACTAAGGTGAGGGTCTTCCATGCCAACAAAATTTGTGAGCCTTTTGCAAAGTATGGGCCTCATGTGAGACAGGATTCCTGCTAATTTAGAAGTATAGTAGGGTCATAAAAGGTTAGTATTTGAGAATCCTGGTGTTACCCAACAGTGAAACATGAGGTCACGTATTTTGCACCAAGGCTCTTAGTGGGATTTAATCGAATGAAAACAATGTAGCGTGTGCTGTTAAGTTTTGACTGCATAGTAAACCCCAGGATGCCTGATTAATTTTACCTGCAAAGAAAATTACAGATAAAGAAACTAAAGGCACAAAAAATACCTCAGACAACTGAAATGCACATGGGGAAACAAGAATGATAGGTAAGAGTTACTGAAGTTAGGACACATAGCTTCATTATGCTATCCTCATGAAAAAATACAGCAACATCATTAGCAGCCAGCAGGGATAAGTATCTCAGTTTTATTACTCAGAAGAAACATTCAAGATATGTGAACATATGCTTTAAAATGTCAATGCCTCATTCTGACCTCTTCTTGGGCTATCATAATTTGTTACTCTTGTATCCTAATACATTTTAATTTCTGCCATCTTCTGGAAACTTCCTACAGCACAACACTTAAAACAAAATCATGAAGTGTAGATGGTGTCAAAGCATCTCACATCAACTCCCAAATATGCTATTCTAATGAAATTTAGCACTGTAAAGTAATGCATAGGCAGGGGTTTTATTTCCATCAATAACTATGAACAGGATTAGGAGCCATATGATGCCCACTGGCATTGAATAACCAGAATAACCAGATCCAGAATAACCTTTTTTTTTTTTTTTCTTTTCCCTTTATTTGAAGATACTCAGATGATGGCTTTGATACATTTTAAACCTTTTGCCACTTGCACCTCCCTCCTGCTTTACCCTCCTCTGCCTTTTTTCATACAGAAAGATTCACATCTTGGTACACTGGTACACTACAGATATGGTTAAGTTTTTAATAGTAATATATCAATCTAGTTTACCAAGTTATCTCTTACTGTAAGGCAGAGCCATTCTTTTGTGCTTAGCAATAAGAACAGATTCACACACAAAAAATCAGGTGTCTTCTTTTGTCTCTTCAGTGAAGAAAGAAAGCGCTCATCTGGCTGCCCTGTGCTTTGAAGAATGTTTGAGACTTACATTAGAGCACACCACATAGAATATAGTGAACAGAGATAGATGAGTATCCTAAGACCACGTCACATTTATGAGCATTTTCAGCTACCACAACCCCTTTGCAACATTAGATAGATACAGGGTAAGGCACTGGAATGGATGGAAGGTTGAGAGTAAGCCATAGAACTTGAAAAATGTAAAAATGTGCTAAAGGATTCTTCATTAAGTCCCCATCATAACTGCAGTACATTTTTATCTTTGCATTCATTTATAGCCTTTCAAAAGAAGCAAGAAGCTGAATAGGCACCATGCCTATAATTACCTTAAGCAAGTGAGATCATGCTAAGTGCTTTACTTAGTGGGGAAAATTAAACTCTCCTTGATTTTTTTTTTTTAACTGTAAAACAAACCATTACGTGGTGGGGCTCTTTCAGGGACATCTTAAAACTGCACCATATAAAAGACCCCATAAAGAGGAGTAACCTCAGATAACTTCTTTCCTGGAGGCTGATTAGTTCAGACTAAGGAAGCAAAAGAAAAACCGATCTGACAAGCCTTGGTACCCTCTTAGCAGTGCTGGAGGAAGGAGAGGCAAACAACTGATGCTCAGATAGAGTCAGGTGTGGTGAAAAGCCAACTCTACCTGCACGAGATTTTCTGCAGGGCAAAACTGGGCAGGCAAGCTTCAGTATACACACATGGATCCCTCACCTGGCCCCAACTTTAGGAAGCCAGTTAATCAGCATAGCTTGAGTGGATGCCCTATTTCTCTCATCATGATGGATTTATCTTTTCCTTTAGATCCAAACGGATTTGGATGGTATTGCAGGAACCAATACCAGGACAACAGATGGCACTACCTCTACTTAAATTTTTATGCTCTTTCATTCAAACCTTCAGAGTGTTGCTTGGAAGTTGTTTCCCACCATATAACAGCTGGACCTTGGCCTCTAACCTGAAAATTGACAGCAAAATTTTGAGATTAGTACTAACTTAAATAAGTATCTTTCATTTTAGAGGACAGGACCATTTCTTCTGCCTTTCTCAGTGGCGTGTCCTGATATCCTCCTGTTTAATGAGTAAATGAATAAGGGATAATGCAAAACAATTACCTTTATATCTTCTCTTAAAAACACAGTCCCTGACTTCCCCAGATTTCAGCACACATGTAGTAGCTAAGAGATGAAACTTAGGAAGAAACCAACAAAAAGTTGTCTTCATATGAAAAAAGAACAGTGGAATTGTTTAAGGAAAAACTGTGGAATTCTGTTGGGAAGAAGGAAACCTCCTTATCAGTGAAATTCACACTCTCAGTGCAATGACTAAACCACTGTTCTCCTGAAGTTTGAAACGACATGAGTCCTAGCTGTAATTGATTTCTCTGATTTATGCCTGAATGGCCCACTTCTCCTTTAATATTAAACCCCTCAAGCGATTTGCTATTTCTCTGCAATACAACTAATTTCAACATGCTGTCAAGTGGATTTGATGGAAAATTATAAGTAGAATTTGCATAGAATGGAAGAACTTGTTTTTTAAGTGGGAGAAGTTATTCAAGTGCTAAAATGCTTCTGAAAAAAACACAGCTCTATGACTACACAATAAAGGACAAAAAATCACCTATTCCCTTGGAAAGTTGTCTTGGAAAACTTCCTGTAGGTAACAGCTCAGTGTTCAAAAGCAGATAAAAAATGCAAGAAGAATGATAAGAATTATTTTAGATTGAAGTAATAATCAAAGATGTTGAAAGTAACAGTTGCCACTACAGATATGCATGTTATCTCATGTTTGGATACAGCATGTATTTCTTCCAATCTCATCTGAAAGAATAGGAGGCTAACATGGTCTTGCAAGAGGACAGCTAAGGGGTAGTAAAATACAAGCTTTTAGCAGTGTGATAAACTGGCACCAGCAATGAGTAGGCATTTTTCTTGCAGTACAGAGCTAAAACTATTTCATTGCCACTACCAGGTAGCAGGGCCAAAACAAAGAGAAGTCCTTCCTCATGTTTTTTCCACTATAGAACTCACTACCTTTGGGTTTTAGGGCAAGACAGGGGGATATAAAGCAGAAGAGAGCACAGAACAGAGTAGAACAACTACAGGTAAGATAAATACGAGTGCACTCTCTTGGTCAAGAATTTCTTAATCTACTGATGTTTGGAAAGTAGACCAAGAAAATATTATCCTGCACTTAACCTGTTCTTGAATGTTTTCCCTAGGCATCTACTGGACACCATGAAACTTGAGGACTGATGCAGTTCTCACCTGGTTTTGATGGTGCTCTTTTTAGAAAGCTATTACCAGGGAGCAGCAAGAATAGGCTGCTCTGTAAGGGAAGAGTTGCTGGGAGGCTAGAGTGGATCAAGGCAGGCAGGGCGTGAACCTCACCAGTAAGTCCCACAGTACCAAGCAAGGTGAACCATGCCCACCTGCTGCTCTGCACCATCAGCCAATCTGGCAATAAGGCAGGCAACAGGTCAAACCAGAAGAGGAAATCAGTGGGTCAGGGCTTGAGTTAGTGAGGCACACTGCCAGAAAATGGCCAAGCTGCAATTTAGCTCAAAGAGAGAAGCAGCCTAAAAAAGAAGAGGTAAAGAAGCCATTGCTTCTCATAGCTCTTCCTTACAATGCTCTCCACACACCTCTCTGGTACAAGGACAGGCAGCTGTACCAAAAACTAATCCTGAGCCCACCCAACCAAACCATTAAGGGCAGTGAGAGGCGAGAGGCTGAACTTGACCCTGATATTTGTTTGTACAGGGCTTTGCTTTCTCCTCCAATTCATTGACTGTTCTATGTAAGCTTTCTGATGCATTTCAAGCATAGGAAAAACCCATTTATTTTTAAGGGTTGAACTCCATTTACCTAAGAATTAGACTGAACCTCCTTGTATTCAGTGCATACATTTCTGTTCCACTCTCATTATAACACTGCTTTCAGTAGAACATTTCACTTTGTTTAGAAAGAGCACACTGTGATAGTGGCTAATGTGTTTCTTTTTATCACTTGTAAGCTATTACTAAAACCTTCTATATGGTTGGTTGGTGTAACCTTTGAAACACATTCCTTTCAGAAAATTGCCAGAATTCAGTGTAACAAAATTTAGGTCACAATATATGACATTTTTCATTGGTCAAACATTGCTAGTTTGATTCAAGTACAGCAAACACAGGTTGCTGGTTATTTTTTACACCTGTCTGAGGGATATATTTTGTTTTAATTACATCTTAAACTGGTAGAAGCAGATCTCTTATTGAGATGATGGCTGCCTCAGCAAATCTTTTACTGTGCAATTACATTCATGTTGGTGTTGAGATTCTAAAATTAGAAAAGCATTCTCACACCCAGATTTCTTTATTAACTCTGTTTGTCTGTTACTATTAGCAATTGCCCTCTTCAAAGAAAGCCACAAAACGAGAGTTTGAGAGATGTACGGTTCATTAAATACTTACATTTATTAGAAATTTCCTTGAGTTTTTATGGTGCGAAAATACTTTCAGAATCTCCTGTTCTTAACAGAACAGCCATCTTAGTTTTAACATGTGAAAATTGCTTTGTTCTTTACACATTCTACACCCCAACTTGGTTTTTGGCACATTTTTTTTAAACTACAGTGAGTACAGTACATTCTTTTCCCTTTGGAAACAGAGTAAACTGTGCATTATTTCTACCTTAGCTTCACCTCTCTTCACACTGATTTGACTTTTCTCATGAAAAGAGAACACCTAAGAAGACCACAGGAATGTGAAACAAGAATGAGCAGGAACTGTGCACAACTCTGTGAAGATGTTGCTACAGCAATGCAGGGGACAGTTTAGTCACAGGAACTACAAGAGTGAAGGGAAGAAAACCAACCCACTGGAGTTCATTATGCTGGAGATAGCTACCACATCAGAGAGGCTGAGAATAAAGTTCTAACTCTTCATATTTGATAGAGAAAGAACTAAAGGCCTTAAAGAAAACAGTGTCCATACAATTTGTAACATCCTTCAGCCTGTAGCATTTGTTGCCTCTTACACACTCTTCAATTGCCCCATCTTCAAGGAAAAGTACAAGACAAAGGCAGTTTAGAGCAGCACTCTCTGAAGTGCCTTCTTAGCTATATTGTTCCCCAGAAAATATTGTAAACGTGCATGGAAACTAGCTGGCAGGTCTGGTTATGTAAAAGAAATTATCAGATTTGGTGTGAAAACACATCTCATTGGACCAGACCGGAAAGAGATTAGAATAGAAATGTGGAGAGGGAATTGCACGTAGTGAATGACTTGATGTTGAGGGTTGTCTCCGTTTGTTAGGGAATTTTGTCCCATGCATTCCTAAGAAATGGGAATGAGAACAAAAGAAGTGGCCAAGCCCGGAAAGCATCTGGCTGCACCATCTCTATCTGAGGGTTTCCCGGAAAGGGGCCGAGATACCGCGAGGATTGGGCTGGAGGAAGACGGGGAGAGGCAGCTGCGCATGCCCCGCTTCCTCTCGATTTGTTCCGAGGAAGACGTGTGGAGCTCCTATCACCACAGTCCAGCCCAGTCCGCTTCTCCTCCCCCACGGGTGAGCCTCTGCTCATGAGCATCTGGCTGCACCATCTCTATCTGAGATCACCACAGTCCAGCCCAGTCCGCTTCTCCTCCCCCACGGGTGAGCCTCTGCTCATGAGCATCTGGCTGCACCATCTCTATCTGAGATCACCACAGTCCAGCCCAGTCCGCTTCTCCTCCCCCACGGGTGAGCCTCTGCTCATGAGCATCTGGCTGCACCATCTCTATCTGAGATCACCACAGTCCAGCCCAGTCCGCTTCTCCTCCCCCACGGGTGAGCCTCTGCTCATGAGCATCTGGCTGCACCATCTCTATCTGAGATCACCACAGTCCAGCCCAGTCCGCTTCTCCTCCCCCACGGGTGAGCCTCTGCTCATGAGCATCTGGCTGCACCATCTCTATCTGAGATCACCACAGTCCAGCCCAGTCCGCTTCTCCTCCCCCACGGGTGAGCCTCTGCTCATGAGCATCTGGCTGCACCATCTCTATCTGAGATCACCACAGTCCAGCCCAGTCCGCTTCTCCTCCCCCACGGGTGAGCCTCTGCTCATGAGCATCTGGCTGCACCATCTCTATCTGAGATCACCACAGTCCAGCCCAGTCCGCTTCTCCTCCCCCACGGGTGAGCCTCTGCTCATGAGCATCTGGCTGCACCATCTCTATCTGAGATCACCACAGTCCAGCCCAGTCCGCTTCTCCTCCCCCACGGGTGAGCCTCTGCTCATGAGCATCTGGCTGCACCATCTCTATCTGAGATCACCACAGTCCAGCCCAGTCCGCTTCTCCTCCCCCACGGGTGAGCCTCTGCTCATGAGCATCTGGCTGCACCATCTCTATCTGAGATCACCACAGTCCAGCCCAGTCCGCTTCTCCTCCCCCACGGGTGAGCCTCTGCTCATGAGCATCTGGCTGCACCATCTCTATCTGAGATCACCACAGTCCAGCCCAGTCCGCTTCTCCTCCCCCACGGGTGAGCCTCTGCTCATGAGCATCTGGCTGCACCATCTCTATCTGAGATCACCACAGTCCAGCCCAGTCCGCTTCTCCTCCCCCACGGGTGAGCCTCTGCTCATGAGCATCTGGCTGCACCATCTCTATCTGAGATCACCACAGTCCAGCCCAGTCCGCTTCTCCTCCCCCACGGGTGAGCCTCTGCTCATGAGCATCTGGCTGCACCATCTCTATCTGAGATCACCACAGTCCAGCCCAGTCCGCTTCTCCTCCCCCACGGGTGAGCCTCTGCTCATGAGCATCTGGCTGCACCATCTCTATCTGAGATCACCACAGTCCAGCCCAGTCCGCTTCTCCTCCCCCACGGGTGAGCCTCTGCTCATGAGCATCTGGCTGCACCATCTCTATCTGAGATCACCACAGTCCAGCCCAGTCCGCTTCTCCTCCCCCACGGGTGAGCCTCTGCTCATGAGCATCTGGCTGCACCATCTCTATCTGAGATCACCACAGTCCAGCCCAGTCCGCTTCTCCTCCCCCACGGGTGAGCCTCTGCTCATGAGCATCTGGCTGCACCATCTCTATCTGAGATCACCACAGTCCAGCCCAGTCCGCTTCTCCTCCCCCACGGGTGAGCCTCTGCTCATGAGCATCTGGCTGCACCATCTCTATCTGAGATCACCACAGTCCAGCCCAGTCCGCTTCTCCTCCCCCACGGGTGAGCCTCTGCTCATGAGCATCTGGCTGCACCATCTCTATCTGAGGGTTTCCCGGAAAGGGGCCGAGATACCGCGAGGATTGGGCTGGAGGAAGACGGGGAGAGGCAGCTGCGCATGCCCCGCTTCCTCTCGATTTGTTCCGAGGAAGACGTGTGGAGCTCCTATCACCACAGTCCAGCCCAGTCCGCTTCTCCTCCCACGGGTGAGCCTCTGCTCATGAGAGCAGCCACTGAATTTGTGCCCTGTTAATACCTCACTAAGAGAGGAACTCTTTTCACCTGGGAGCCCCAAGATCCTGAACCTGCCTTCCCGGCCCTTAGCAGTCCAGGCTGCCGCTGCCCTGGCCC
>VZRX01009770.1:0-33642 GCA_013398075.1 Notiomystis cincta | reverse complement strand
GGGAGGGGAGGAGTTGAGTTTTGGATTTTTAAAATCCATATGTGCATTTTCCCAGAGTTTTGGAGACGTGGGTTTACAGTATTGCTGTACTCTAAAAGCACTTGTGGAGCCAGATTTTTGCCAACTTTCCTCGTCACTTGTTTGTGCTGCTTCCTAAAAGCATAATGTTGGTTATGGGAAGCCAGAGCTCCGTTTTAAACCATCCTGGGCAGAACCAAACAGCCTTTCTGGAGATTGCCAGGTCTCCATTCAGAATACTACAAGTAATTGCCAAGGGCTGGGAAGCTGAGAAGGTTCCGATGGGATATTGTTGAACACTTTGAGCAGACAAGATGTCCCAGATGGCTGCTCCCTCTGGGTACATTTGAGCACAGCACAGCACAAGAAATTATGCAGCTCTAGAGGAGGGCCTCTGCACAGCCTGCTGCCATTCTGGGGTAGAGGGAAGCCCCTGCTGCCACCACCTAGCACCTATGTACCTGCTTCCAGCAGCCTCCTTTCCCCACAGGCTCCTGGCTGTCCAGTTTGGAAATGTCTCATCAGTGTGATAGGTCTTAGTTCAGAGCTCTTAATGAGCTAAGTCTTATCCCAGCAGGTGTTGTGGGACCTTGGTGTGGGAGCAAAGCCTTCCTTCTCGGAGAAAGGCACCCTGTGCTGGCTCCATTTCTCACCAAACCTGACAAAATCCTGGCTGATGAGTTCTGCTGCTACCAGGATGGGACTATACTCTCGTAAGTCCTCTGCCTCTCACACTGAGTACTTGCTATAAGTTTTGCTCAAAAATACATTTCTACACACTATAATGTCCTTTTATGTTCTATGGCAACTCTCTTTGTATCACTTCTTCTCTGCCTGTGACCAGAATCATCACCAAGGCACAGAAATTCTCTTTGTTGTTATGTGAGAGATTAATTTGTTCCCTAAAGCCTGTGCCATGATTGAGACATTACTCATTAAGAAGCAGAGGTCTGCATTTTTGGTCTCCCCTCTACAGGCACTGAACCAAATTGTTTTCAGAACATTCAGCTGAAAACCGTACTCTTAAATTAGGTCATTGCCCTGATAAATCCTTCCTAACTATATATCCAGAGAGCTGATTAAAATCCAATCTATTTGACATTATAATTAAGCCTCACATCTAGTTTACAGTTTTATAATTACAGCTCTGCATCCTGAGAAAGATCAGAGGTCTCTCCTGATCAGCTGAGGGATCCGAACGGTTCTGCTGAGAGCAGCTGAGGGGACGCAGAACTGGTCTTTACACATATGTTGGAGAGAGATAAAAGCTGCTGAAAGAGGCTCTTGCTGATGAGTAGATCTGCCCAGACCTGCAGATGTGTCCTGCAGGAGTCATATGACATTTGGAATATGAGGGGGAGACTGATTTTTCAATGAGACTTAGCAAGTGAATGTCAGTGACCAGGAACAATACAGGCTGACTCATTTTTATCAGTATGGTATGATCCAGCTCTCTGCAAAAGTTTACTGTTGCCCTTATTTGTCTAATTTTTGTATGATCCATTTTCCTAGCCAGTTTTTGCTTTTTCATGTTTCTGAGAAGCAGGGGAGGGCACAGGAAAAGGGGAGAGCTGCCCATAAAACCTCAAGGTTTTGGTGTCACTCTGAACTTACTTAAAATGTGCCTGGAGGACATGGAAGTTCTGACAGCAATGAGTCTGAAATTATTTAGAAAGTAAGCGGAGAAGACTGGGATACAGACTCACTTCTGCTACACATCCAGCAGAAGAGTGACAGTAGAGTCACAAAAATCCTTCACATTTTCCTTGTTAGAAAGCCACTTTCATTGTGCATGTGGTTCTGCTCTTTATTCAGAAGTTTCATTTGTTCTGTCAATGCCACTTCAGCGTCTAACATGACCAAAAGTTTTCAACGTTACAGACTGGTAACATCCCAGAACTTCTGCTGTTATATCACGAGCTGAAGAATGCACTCCACTTTCTGCTGAGAGCAGTGAAAACTGGTGCACAACAACAATCCATGTGTTACTCCCAATAGGATTTCTTTAAAAGGGTGGCAAGACCTGCCCTTACATACTTTAAAGACCATTTACCTACTAACCTGTTGAACACTGACATGAAAAACAGTATTATACTTTTCACCACAAAAGCCTGGTATTTATATTGTGTTCAGTTGAAAACAAAACCTCCATGTATCCATTCCAGCTCCTCTGTACTTCGGCTTTCCTTTCAAAGCACACCAGAGATTACTAAATCACCTTTTGCCCAGGTCCTGTACCAGACCCGTAGTCAAAAATTTCCCACTGATACGTCTTTAAAAGAGAGAAAAGTTTTATCAGATTATTAACTTTAGAAAATTTCTGGCCATGTTAGAAAGATAGTTTTCACAGCTGTTGTGTGGCAGACTGGCCCATACCTTGGTTGCATTTTAGGTGTCCCAAGAGTTGGTGGTGCTTTGCATCTATTGTCTGTTCAATTCTGTTGCCATTACTAAGGTTACAATAGCATCATTTTGCTAGAAGAAACTTTACCTCTGTATTGCACAGCAGGTTGAGGAACATGCACTGATCAAATATTTTTCCCTTTCAAACAGATGGTGTGCTCCTCTTCATTACCCTGGGAAGCTTCCCAATTCATCCTAATTTTGCTCTTTGATTTTCACTGTAAAAGAAAAAAAAAAAAAAAGAAAGAAAAGAAAGGAAAAAGCAAAGCTAAATAGCATTATAGTTAGGTCTCCAAATAAACCCATTTGTCAGCCTTGGAAATTATATTGCTTTTAGAAAGTGTGGCTCTTCCATAAATAGCATTTTTATTTGATTTCTGCTGTACTATATACATCTTCCAAAAATATTAAAACATTTTCTTGTACTTTTGTGATCAGTTGCTTCAGTGCCTCCAGACCTTGTTCTTAGTGAATGTGGAGAATTTTATAAGGCTATTTTGATATGCATTGGAAAATCTCAAATAAAGCATTTGCTCTTGCTTTAACATGATATTGCTTGCTCTGTTTACCAAAATACTGTATGTATTTATGTTTTTAGGTGTTGCACTGTGGAGATTGGGAAGTATCCTCTTATCAGTGCTTTCTCCAGTTGAAATCTCATTTCCTTTTTAGTGCATGCTCCTATACAGTGATCTCCTTCAATTCTAGTATTTTCAATTCTAGACTTATCTACCCTTTTCATCAGGCAAATATATATTAAGTGCTTCCTTTTCTGGTGGCAATTGGTTGCACAGACATATATGTACTTTTAAAATTTTACTTTCTTTTCTGCTTATGGTCAATCACATTCAAATTTTATTTTGCAACACAGACTAACCAGTACATAAAATGAGCCTTGTGATCTGGAAAACAGTCTGCAATAATGTTTGGGTTTGTTTTTTCCTTCTGCATGTCTTTCTCTTGTCTGTTTTGATTGGTAATATGCACCTCTTGCTCCATGAGAATCAACCCTATTTGTTTCTAACACTGCTTTATTTGTCTTCAGTCATATAACTCAGCTTGTGATTCTTGGGATGTCCTGCACAGGGCCAAGAGTTGGACTCAATGATCTTGCTGACCCTTTCCAACTCAGCATATTCCATGATTCTATGATTCTCTTTACTTATCCAACTTCTGTTTCGCTCCATGAGGCATGAATGAATAAAATTCACGTGCTCTGTTACCTTCCTACTGCAGACAGAGAGGCAAGGTTAATGTAATGTCATCTAAAAGGGCCATTTGTCAAAGCTTGTTGTCTGAGGTCAGTTTCATTCAAAGCCACCCTTTCCTGCTGGGAACCCATGATCCAGTCAGTGCTGTGCCTCTCAAACACAGGTCTGTGCAGAGAGATGGCAATTGAAGTTAACACAAGGAAGTTTGATCCCCTTGTTGCCATTCGCCCTCCATTTACTTAGATCAGTCCATGTTTCTCTTTTATCCCACTTTCTCTGTGGTTTAGTGCATGTGAAGAAGCTTTGCCCTGCAATCAAGCTCGAAAGAACTGAGAAAAAGGATATTTAGCTCAGTCAATAATGATTCTTTCTAAACTCCATTCCCTCTGTGCAATTAATTTAACTGTAGTCTGATCTGAGAGGCTCAGATTGAGACAGTTCTTCTTAGCCAGTGTGTTGTGCAACCAGGGAAACATTTACACCTGGTTGTAGTGTGCTTGTCTAGACTCTAGGCTTTTCTTCATATCAGTGTTAGCACTGCTGGGAAAACAGCTCAACAATTCCTTGCTAGACAATTGTCTAAACCCCTAATTCAATGAAGCACTAAAATTTTATATATAAAAGTATAGAAACATTTAAGGAAATAATTAGAGTCCCATAAATTGAAGTTCTAATAGAGTCTTCTGTCCTCCTGGTTTATGTAGCCCACCTTTCCAATTGTTTGACACAGATACTCATATTCGTGTAAGAGTAGAAACTAACCACACTTAATAAAATTCTGCTTGGCAAGACAGTAGCTACTAAAGTCTAATTCTCATCTATATCAATGTAATGGCACCCTGAGGAAAGCAAGTGAACACAATGAGTTCAAAAAACAGAATTATTTGGAAGAAAAAACCATGGTGTTTATGGTTCAGTAATATCCCCTGCACATTGCTGAATTGGAATCCACAAAGAATGGGTTATAATGGAAGCACAATGACAGCAAGTGCAGTGCCTTCATTTAACAGTTATACTTTTTCCTAAATACTAAAATGCTGCATTTTTAGAGAGAAGATGTAACAAAAAGATGACAAGAGAATGAATAAATCCTCAGTGCTAAAGCTTTGTGCACTCCTCCTATTACTTCAAAGATATTTATAGTTGAATTTCCATGGGAAAGGCAGTTATATATAAAGCTAGATATAACTTGTGATAGAGAAATAAAGGGAGGAAGTATATAAATTTAGAACAAAAAAAAACCAACAAAAAATTATTAAAAAAAAAAGGAAGAAGATGTTAGTAAAGAAAGTGCTGGTAATATTTTAAACACCCTGTATATAACTTCTTTGCTATTTATTCACTTTCAGAATTTCAGAATGGTAATCTAATTAGTTTCTCCACTATCTGATAAACATTTTTTAATGAAAGACTGACACATAATGAGGACTAAAAACGTTTTTTCTACCTAATGAGAACAACAAATTAAGTGTGATGGTCCAAGTGTAAAATAAATCCAGTCACTAGGGTCAAGTGTTCACTGTGTGCACAGGATTTTCAAAGAGGTTATAACTAGGTAATTTCTATTATGAGGAACATTTTAATGCAAACCTTCTTTTCTTGATGATATTTCTTTATATTCATGAATCCAAAGTCTTGTGAAATAGACAACTGTACAAAATCAGCATCATCCTGAGCAGAATGAAGCAGGAAAGAGGAAAGCAGGAGAATGAGTAACATGTGAGCAACATCTAGTGGCTAACATCTCATTATGTAGCCTGTAGACACTGGGCATTATTTTAAACCTATTTTTGACACAGAACACTTCTGTGAGGAAGCGAAACACATGAGGGGGAAAGGGAGCACTGTCTGCTGGTGCAGCCTCTGAAATAAAGCTCTGAAAGAGCTCCTCTGGACTTTTTCTTCACCTTGTGGCCTCAGTTAATAAGCTGCATTTTAAGGGTAAGCCAATACCTGCTCATCACTGTGCTTTGGGTTCACTGGGCAGGGATATGACACAAAGCCATTTTTCGTAGTGTGCGCTACAGCACTGCGAATCCATTCCTTCAGCGGGCTGGAACTTGTCCATTACAGCCCTTTCCAGATGTGTGGTAAAAAGAAGAGGAGGAGACACCCCATCCTTGGTTTCTGGGAGTCATTTTCATTCTGTCTGAGCAGTCACTGAACTGACATGTCAGCCATAGGTTGTACAAATGAGGAAAATGATCCTACTCTAATCCTTTACCATAATCCTGCCTCTCACGCCTTCTCTTCATCAAAGACTCAAAACTAGTGATATTTAAAAGATATGGACGTAGATAATTTAAAGATAGCTGTTTTAAAGGAAATTCTGATTACTTCTTTAGCTTTCTGTGCTGCCACAGAAACAGGCAATCCAAGTAATGGGTTCCGATAATGAATAACCCGTGATCTTGTCACCTCATCCCATTTGAGAAACAGAGCAGCTGTAGAAAATGTGAATTGAGTGTACTTCTACCTAGGAGGGGAAAAAGTCAGTAAAAAATAATGAATATTTTTTTGCACTTTATGATAAAAAAGCAATAGATCGCATATCCACACGTGTCCATGGACAACCCTTAAAGCAATGTTAAAAGAATACAGTAAAAAAAACATAGTATGCTCTATGCAACTATTCTATGATATCTAGTTTCAAAGATTTTTCAGATGTACTAAACAGCTGATTCCCCATGTGTATCTGAAGTAAGAAACGTGAAGGAGGAACACAGAACATCTCAGCTAATAAAAAATCTTGACAAAAATTACATACACCACTTCATGACTGTAGTTTATGAGGTAACACTGGGTGCATCATTTATTCTGAAGAGTTATAGTCTTTTCCATCAAGAATGTCATGATCTCATTCACAGTTCCTTCAAGCAATCATTTTATATTGCTACTGAACCAAATCCCACCCCTATGGATCTGCTTTAATTTTTTCTACCTACATGCCAAAAGTGGATAACAACACGCCTTCCTTTAGCAAGATTTAGCTAAAATTATCATAAAAATCATGCCACTTCCTTGCTTAAAATATTTTATGTTTAAACTGTCTCTCTTACTACCCCTTTTTGAGACAGAATACTGCAGTACTAGGAATAAGTGTTTGAGATAGGCTACATGACTTCATTGACTTATTCCACATTATAGAGGCCTACTGAACACCAGTAGCTATTCTTTTCCTTTCAGAAATGCTGAAAACACAAGAGAAACAAAAACCAGTGAGACAGAAGAACAATTTGGAGGCCCCTTGTGCAAGTCAGAAGGCTCCAGCACAAAGCTGGACAGATTCACACAGGTCTCACTCAACCATCATTAACTACACAGATATTATATTTTGTGGAAATGCACACAGTCATTTTAAACTGTTTCTTCTCATTCAAAATGCAAAGGCCCATCACAGTTTGGCAAAAACACACTTTGGAGAATACATCCTTTAATTTTACAATACATTGAACACAACACCTTTTATTCTATCTTACCCTGCTTTTGGGAAAACAGCTCTGCTTGTCTTCAACTAATAAAAGTAGTTAAAAAGCTATTTAGAAACTTTCCATATTTCTTGTTGTATGTCCTCCTGGCAAACTTTAAGAGGTGACCATCTGCAGAAGACATTACCAGGTGACTTCACTAAACAGTTGTCATCCCCATGACAAAAGCTTTCCTGAGAAAAAGAAAAAGGAAAAATACTTCTGTATTAACTCTGAACTGTGAACTCCTATCCCATTGTGCCACAGATTTAAAAGGATAACTGGGAAGGTGGCAGGCCCATTCTGAATGGGAGGCTGCACAAGATGACCTCCAGACCACCCCATCATTTCTTTAATTCTATGAAATAATCCCACACCAACTCTCCAGACTCATGAATCAGCCCAGAAATGAATCTAGCCAGAAGCAGAATTCAGCACCTGAACAGAACTGTGATTTCCTTCATTTCAGACCCTCGGAATACATCATCTAATTGCCTCCTAGCCTCAGCTGTCATTTTTAGTCCTTCATAGTAAAGTCCTGAGTGAAGTCAGAAATGGGCTACACATTTTTCTGCAGGCATCTGTCAGATCTGTGGAGTTTATGCCATATTGGAAGGCTTTTTTTAAAGGGTCAACAACCTTATCAGGCAGTGTCAAAGAAATATAATCAAAGACCAACTACGCTAAATTGCAGTAGATTCTAAATTACATATTTTGCACTTTCAAAAGGTGATTCACAATTTTCTATCTCCTCAGCTGACATGTTTAAAATTGGTGCTTCAAAATGTCTTCCTTTTAGCAGTCAGATGCTGACCTTAAACCTGTTATTTGTGCAAAAGGAAAAAAAAAAAAGGGAAAAAGCAGGAGGGAAAAAGAAGTATTACCCCAGGAAAGACTGTGGTAAAATGGCAGGGTAAAGGAAGAAACAGAAAAAAAACCAATGTAGAAATGTTCAAAAACAGCCCAGGTCAAGAAAGGGGAAAAAGCAATTAAAATGGAGAGATAACAGGGAAGGTGAATGGAAATGCAGCAAAGCTAATGCAAGAAAACACTGCCTTATTGAAAATCTTTGTTTACTAGAGGAGGTTCATTTTTCTCTATGAATTCATATTCTGTAGTTAATATCAAGGTGATACTTTGAGACAATATTCAAGCAATGGAAATATATCTTACTTATGATTTTTTATATCCAAAAGATTGTGATGTCATGTATTTCAGCAGAGTCCAAGATTTAAAAACAAAAGCTTGGGAAATCTTCTTAATGTGTACTTGATGAAAGAGGCTAAAGAAGATGGAGACAGACTCTTCTCAGTCATTCCAGTTAAAAGGCAAGAGACAACTGGTATAATTTAAAATACAACAAATTCCATTTAGACCTAGGAATTGCCCAGAGGTTGTGGAGTCTCCATGGCTGTAGATAATCAAAACAAAACTGTGCAAGGCCAAAGAATAGCAAAGATAAGACTAGACACACTCAGTGTCCCTTTGCAACCTCAGTAATTCCGTGATGTTAAGAGACTGGGATACGGGTCTTGGGAGAGTCCTGTTTGGAAGGAGACTGAGTCTAGATTTGGCTGGAAAAGCAGCAGAATAGAAGAGGAAAAAGAAAAAAAGAGTGGGAAAATACACTACATGATAAAAGATACTGGGATTTGATAAATCTTCAGAGCAGTTCTAAGAGGTGATTCAAATAAAGTGACACTGCTATGAAAACTGAGCATGATTACCCTAAAAGGGAAGTGCAATCTCTGGTTTTGTTTCAGGGAACATCAAAACAGGGTTGTTGCATGAGGGGGGCTGAGCTGGAAAACAAGAATGCCCACATGGACAGAAAGAGACCAGGTTGGACACAGGACTGGAGGCAAAGCTGTGACATGGGATTGGGTCTATGTGTGAGACAGGACTGGAGACAGGCTTCTTACAGAGTCTGTTCAAGCTCCACCAGGAAACCAGGCTGGAGACCCCAGGGACTGGAGACAAGTACACTTCCAGCATACTTAGGGGCAGCAAACGAGGCTCAGATGTGAACTTAAATGGGCCAACATGCACAGGAGGTGTGCATGGAAACTCCAGCTGAGAGTGTGCAGGGGGTTAGGACCATCTGTGCACACAGGGCCCTGACAGGTTGAGATTTTCTGGTTTTGATGCTTGGCTTTGAAGACTTCATTTTCATTAAATATTGTGCTGATATTGCAAATACTTATAAGAACACCCAAAACACAGTGATTCAATCATGCTGACATCTACCTTAATCATCAGTGGGATTAGCACCACTAGAATCCTTATGATTACTACTATTTGTGTCACAAATGTAGATTTTTGGCATTGAGAGAGACAAGGGTCCCAGCCTTTACTCTTATGGAACAGTTCATCCACATTCCACTGTTTAGCAGGTGTAAGACATGCAGTTACCTAGTCAGAATAAACACCTGTGAAGAATCAAAGCATATTTCCTGGAAAAAGAGCAGAAATTTTCCCCACTATGCTCTAGGTAACATCCATGGAGTGTGCATGAACTGAAATGATTTTCAAAATTAATTTTGAAGTTAGGGTAGTTTTTCACTAGGCCATCAAAAAGCAAATCCATGAGCAAAGAGAAAGTAACTACTCTATTATTTAGTTCCAATATTGTATGGTTGATAATGCAGATGTTTTTCATCATCTTATTCCCAGAACTTACTTGCATGATTCATTTCCAGAATAAAAGCAAATCTTCTCTTCAGCCTCAGGCTGAGACACAGAGAATTTCATTCCCAGCCTTTACACTGATAGAGAACTGACCCATAATAAAGGCTACTATGCAAATTATTTGATAAGATTAAGTAATGTCAATAACCCCCCTTCCCAAATATTTCAGTTTGAATTATGGTTTGAAATCCTGTAGCTCCAATTTATTATCCCATTTACTGAGCAGAAACATCTTGGGTGCAATAATACAGTACAGTTTTGCTTATACAGCAGTATGAGATTCTCAATATTAACTCTTTGCCTTTTTTGGATAATACTCATCTTATGCCAATACATTTGCCACAACTGAATTCTTTTAGAAAAGTACTAAAACAATTAAAGTCTAATTCAATTATCAGTCTTATGAGTAAATACTAACTGAATTTGAAAGAATGAGTTAGAGAAAAAAAAAACCACAGGGTTTTTTTGAGCTCTTTACCTTTTCCTGCCATGAAAAGATAATACAGTTAAAAGGGTCACACTGAAGCAGACATAGGAGTGAGAGATGTCAGAATAAAGAAAGAGGTATATTGGCACATTGTTGTGGTACTTTTGTATATTCTTATTTTATATTCTGTCTAGAAAATGGTTCTTTTGCTTTTACAAGGAGTTTCACCCTACATAACAGACAGACACTGATGACTCATTTCCTGACACCATTGAAATTAGCATTAATGTTTATCATGCAAAAGATGTAGTAACAAACTTTGGGTTTATAATCTATTTAAATTCAATTAAAGTGTCAGCTAATAACCAGAATTAATTATTCTGCAAGCATGCCTCCACTCAAAGGTCACATTCAGTGAATCCTTCTGCCATTCTCTGGCATTTTGTAGACTGAGATAAAATACTTTGTGGCTCCATCTATTATGAATATAGTACTGCTGTATAATATTTTCTGTATTTAGATCTGGTTAGCTGAGAAGTTTATTATTCTAGTTCACTTCTTTTATTCAAGTCAACAGATGATTGTTCAGGGCAAGGAACAGGAAGGTAGGAGCAGCTCAAACTACATCACTCCTCAGTAGTTACTTGAAAGCAGTTTAGCCACTAGCATTGAATATTTTGCCTCCATGCCTGCCAGCCTAAAACAGTATTTAAACCATGAACAAAAGAAGAACACAATGAATAACAAAAACCAAGGAAATTATGGTTTGTTTATGAGGAAAACTAGGACCAATTCTTTGAATGAACAAGATTCAGATGTGAGCCGTCTCAAAAAATCTCCAGAAGTTTTGACATTTCCATTCTCCTAATAGACCAGTGTGGAAGACTTTTTCTAAAAAAAATATTTCTCTAATGACTTGCATCTATAAATAAGAAAAATGAACAGAATTTTTGTTTTGAGATGACTGTTCTATCCATGGATTGCACTTGCAACAGTGCAAGAAGAAACACATTTTGGACCTCCAAAGAAAGAACTGTTTAGACATCAGCTTAGGAAAAAGGGAAGTGACATAAAATGCTTCTACACATAGGATTTAAGTAGAAAAAAGTTTGGATTTCAAGGATCAATTTTGCACTTGCACGGATGCTAGAACTATGAAAAAAAGCTTAAGCCATCCTATTATTTCATTATCCTTTAATTTCTTGTGCTACCTTCTACCTGAGTTACCCGATGGTAACTCAGAACTCAGCAATTGTGGTGTGACTTATCCGTCCTGAATGGACAATAAACTTGCCATAACCACTCTCCCAGAATGAAAGCACCCCACACTTGGACTGCCACAAACCCTTCATAGTGCTCTGTTTGTCTCAGTGATGACTTCAATCCTTGTTGCCAACAGTACAGCTGTGCCTGAAGGGATGAATTGGATGTTCCCATCGAGCTACTGACTGCTATCATAAAGCTTTTGTACATCTCTTTTTATGGGGTTTAGATCACTGGGTGACCTACAAATGAAACCTTGAATTCAAGGGTGGGGAGAAATGCAGGAAGTTCACAGTAGCCTGCAAATCACAAAAGCTGCACAATTTTCTGATTAAGAAGTAAAATACACTTTCCTCTATTCTTGATGTCAAATCTCACCAGTAAAGGAAAGTCTGTGTATGGCAATGTGCTAAAAGTCACAACTGTACTTTTCAGTCTCTCTGGTTCCATGAGCTATTACCCAGTTTTAATACTCAGTCACTTCTCCCTTTGCTGCTTCTCAGCTGACTGTGGCTTACAGACATATAAGGCACAGTTGGTTGGGTTACCCTATCACTCAGTTGGACCTTTAAAATGCTTTCTGTAAATTGATTTGTTCAGTTTGGAAGGCTGGCTATACAAAATAAATGTGTACTATATAAAATCACTATTTCTATTAAAGCAGAAAAGCAATACTATATATGAAAAATTTTGTTGCAGTTCCAACAGTGTAAATTATCTGAAAGCCATTAGGGCATTTCTCTTTGAAGGTTATTGTACATAAAATGCATTATTAACTTACTAAATGTTATTGAAATGTACAGTTAAAATAATGTGATTAAAAGACAGTGACTCTAAACTCAAATTGTCCTTTTCGATATAAAGTATGGCTCTCTTTTTTTAACAGATTATAGAGACTCTTAGTTTACTAGCAAGAAAAATTTTCATTATAAAAAGAATATTTTACTTCTCTCTCAGTTGGAAATATTCATTCATGATAAAATCTTTCAAGCATTTAAGGAATAAAGAATAAATTTGAATCAAAGATATTAATTAAAATGTTCCAGCACTTTTAATCTACTGTTGGTAAAAGCTGATTTGTGGAAAATCATAGAATCACAGGATCATTTAGGTTGGAAAATACCTCCAAGATCATCCAGTCCAACATTAATCCAGCACTGCCAAGTCCACCACTAAACCACGTGCCTCAATGCCACATTTGCACATCCTTCAAATACATCCACAATGACCCCACGACTTCCCTGAGCAGCCTGTTCCAATGTTTTGGTGAAGAAATTTTTCCCAATATCCAATCTAAATACCCCCTGGCAGATCTGGATCATTTCCTCTTGTCCTACCACTTGCTTCCTGGCAGAAGAGACCCACACCCACCTCAGTACAAGCTCCTTTCAACCAGTTGTAGAGAGCAATAAGGTCCTATGAGTTTGTCACCCCATGAGGCATCCTCAACACACAAGGAAAGCAACAGACCACTGGGGATGTTGGACCTTGCAAGGTTCTTGCTGCATCCTTGTAGCAGAAGATGCTGACAAGCCAAGTGAGACAGGTTATACAGTGCTTTATTGAGAGAAGAGAATCTGATTGAGTGACAAGAAAGGTGCTTTACAGCTCCCTAGGCGGGTGCCTTCTCAGGATGGTCAAGGTGTCAGCGCTGCAGAAAATATCTTGGCATATACTCACTCTTGATTCCGTTTATGAGAGGAGGCAAAGGGTGTTCAGAAGTCACAGATTCAGACTTTAGGACAGACCTCACAAAAACTTGGTCTTGCTTCTTTCCATGTAATCAAATCTTCAAGATCCCCTATCTTCATTTTTCATTTTATTTGTCTCCTCAAAATCTTCTTTTGCAAAAGCTCTACTTCTTGCAGAATATCAGCTTTTGGAAAAGATGCAAATATAATTTCTCTACTGACATATGACCTGAATGTCTCCACTGTATTTATTCTGATTTGTGTTTATGTTGAGGTAATATTAGAGAGAACCAAATGCAGATCTGTGTGCTGTGCCACATAAAGCAAAGCAGTGTCTGACTCAATGATCTTACAGTATAATCAATGAAATTTTTCATTTGCCAGTGTGTTGTTGAGTGACTCTGTGGAAGACATATATGTTAATATGTGAAGTCGAAGAGGGAAAGCCTGGAATTTCTTGTATATGTTTGAATAACTCAAATAATACAATTTCAGTGATCTATGAAGTAACAATTCACAAGGACTTTGAAACAAATCAAGTCTTTTAGGTCACCTGGGAAAATCACTAAGTATTACTCTGTTCCCTGCAGTAAAACATGAAATTATGGGATGAATTATTTACAGCTTCAGAGATCTCCATCTGTTCTTATTTTGCAATACTAACATAGTATATGCATTTCTTTATACCTCACTTGATCTGGTATCTGTCTTCCATTCTTTATAATTCACTTCCATAATCTGTTAATAAGCAGCCAATTCCCAGACTGATGTCTACAAGAGCTCTTCAATGATCCTTGTATATATAAACCACTGGCTAACCATACAAATGTTGCAAACAGATAAGTAAAGTTGTAAATTTCTAGATAGCTTTGAAATCATTAGCTTTATTTATAACTGTTGCAACAGCTGTTATGCATCTGAAACTCGAGACTTGGTGGTAATTGTATAATACACTAGTCAAGAACATGTTTTATTAAATCAAAACCGTACTGAAAACCAGTTCAAAATATGTACATATTTTTATATTAAGATTCGCAAAGAAATCTAAAAGCTCTTTGTTGGTGTTGCTAATAGTTAATTAGATATGCACAACCTTCAAGGGAAATCTTCTCTTATCTTTTTGGCAGCTCTAGTTTTCTCACTCTTTCCTGACTGTTAAACAGGCCACATGCAACACAAGATCAAAGGAAAAGCTAATATTTCTTTTAAGAACAGTACATACTATACATTCATTGAGTTTATCTACTTAGGTCAAAGATGTCCACAAATGACACAGAGGAAAGCAAAAAAAGATTCTTCATTAAAAACAGGCAATGAGGAACGACAGATTTCTGATTTTAAATGGAGAAACATCATGCAATTTCGTAATGTTTTTAAGAAGTCAGATGTGGAAGGCCATGTCTCCTGTTCCTTTTCCCTGAATGATAGTCAAAATATGCCAAAATCCTGGTTTGGGCAAGCTGTCATACTTCACCTGAACTTGTTTACTCAAGGAGCAGTGAACAACTGCTGATACTGCTGTGATCTCATGGGTCAGCAGCCACCCTTTGCTGCTGCCTGTTGTGTTGTCAGCAAATGGATGGCAATATCCTCAAGAAAAAAGGAACTTCCATTCTTGAATTTTATTAGGATATCTTCTATAGGTTGTGCTGCACGCTGTGTTTCTTGCAGTGACTTGCACCGAGAGATGTGTATTGCACAAAAGGCTTGCTCCTTGTACTGCTGCTTGAACTGGGCAGTTTCCAACTGTATGTTTATTTACTCTAGAGTTGTGTCTATGCCTTGGTACACAATTTAAATTCTATCATGTTTTTTTCAGATTCTTGCTCAGGGTTACGTGTTTTAACTGACTGAAAAATCTCTGTGTCTTGACAGTATCCAGAGCCTACACAGACCAAATTAGACTAGACAGTCATTGTTCTCAGTGACATTAAATGTGGGGCTGGTTTTGATTTTTATTTTATTATTTGCATAACAAACCAATTTACTTTCTGTTTATTTCTTTATTTACCCATGATTCACTTTTCACAGTGTGGTAGGGAAAAGGACAGAGAAAAATTACAAATCCTTCAACCACTTAGCCCTTCAACCATTTAACCCAGATTCCAGTCTGAGAATTTTTGGGGTAGGTAGGTTCAGAGTTGCAACCTCTTGGACTGAAGTGAATGAATCAGCCCTTCAGATACAAGTAAATAATTCTTATAAAAGGGCCCTTTCAGGCATTATTTCATTACCATACTTGATTTTTGCTTTTAAATGTGTTCATATAGGCTTTTCTCAATGGATATTTGGGAATGAAAACACACTATCCAGTGACCTTTTTTCCCTGTGATCTCTCTTTCCAGCTACTGCTCACTAGGGAGAAATGTTTGCATGTGCATGTAGACAGTCAAGTTTTTAATTTGATGCTACATTGCTTCAAGCCAGCTATCACCATTTCACAGAGAAACAGACAAACCATTGCATCCTCCATCATCAGTGACCTAAATTACAGGTATACCATATGTGTCTTTATGGATAACTGTACCTTTACACAGATTTTTACCAAAAATCTGGTGAAAAGAGAAAAAATATTCTTCATTTCATATAGGGTGTTTTTTGCCATGGTTGAATACCGTTACTCTCCCAGGGAATATCAATAAATGTAGAAAATATTAAGCCAAGCCTTGGATCTTTAAAGGAAAAAATTCTTCATTACTTTCAATTTTAATTAATTTACTGATTAAAAGACCTCTCTGTCTGTAGACACCACTCATTTGGAAAGAATAAATTAAAACAGGTTTAATAAGACAGATTTAGATAACACACATAGCAATTGTAAATCCAGTTCAAGTTGCTTTGAAAGGGACAGTCACTGTTTCAGTGATGGTACAATGAGAAAAGAGGGAGAGAAAAAATCACTAGGAAAAATAAAATAATATCTCTGTTAAATTTTTTAAAATTACCTGGTTCCTGGCCATTTTATAATAAACAATTAAAATTTTTGTCCCCTATGTATTTATATAGCTATTCCAAATTAGTTCATAAAATAGACAAAACATGAAAATCAGAAATCAAAACATACAAAAAGAAAAGTGAAGAGGGAATGAAAGTTTCTAATTTTAGGATAGGGCTTTGCTAATCATTCTTCAAAAAGTAAATGTATTTTTATATAATCTTACTAGTTAGTTATTAATAGAATGTAATTTTTTCAATAATTACTATATCTAGGAAGTGTAGATCCAGTGATACTACCTTTTTTTAATTATGAATGAGTCACCAACAGGCAGTGGCTTGAACATGATAGTCATATTTTCCTTGAAAAATGGATTTGCATATTTGCAGATATTTCACAGAGCTGTTTAAAAAAATCAACACAAAGCTTACAGGTCAATGTGAACCTGAATGGTAGATAAATACAGAAAAACTATGATCCTCCTAACATATACCCAGTTAACAGAAGAAGCTAATTTAACTGAGTAAATTATTTACTCATCTTCAGTCTTAAACAGTCTTGCTAAAATTACATTATTTCCAACTCTGCAAATTTTAAAATGATGAGGTTAGTGAAGTTATTTTTCTATTCCCATTATACCTGTAATAAACATCTCTTACACTCAGCAGTTTTATCTGGCCCAATTATTGCTACAGTCTGTAAATACAACCCTTACATTTTGCCATCAAAAATGGCACTGAAACTTGTGTGGCTGAAAAATTTATGCACTGTAACTTTACTGAAATGAAGCTGTAAGGTTATCATAAATCTTCAGTATTTAGTATGAAAATGCACTCCCATATCATTTACTGATTCTTTTCATTTATTTTTCTTTAAAATGTAAAAGGAACAGAAATCTGTTAGGTGATCATTTTTCACCTGAGTTTTTGTGAGAGCAAATTGTGCAAGATACATGATCTGTCTGTAAGCATAATTGCTACCTAATAAGATTATTCAACTGCTAATTAGAGGTTCTGAAACCTCAGAATTGTAAAGTATTGGGGATTCTGTAAAAACTACTATTCCTATTAGAAATAGTCATTCAAACTCAAGGATGGGAAGACTCAGAGCATGCATTGTGAATGACTTTTATGAGATTGATCTCGATTGGATAATAAGCACATTGGAAATAATGAATGCTTAAAAGAGTAAGAGAAACCTAAAAAACCCTAGAAAGTACAGTACATGGTGAGATCTAAGCCCAAAATATCTAAAATGCCTGAGTGTGTCCACATAACTGAAATATAATAAATATTTGACAATCTTTTTTACTTTAGTAGGACTACAAAATATATCGTCTTCTAAGATGCCAGAGTGTGCTTTTGGAGACAGAAATGCAGGCAGTGCATTTCTCTGGTGTAGTATATTAGTTTACAAAAAAATACTTTTTACATCAATTTTTCAGCATGGAGCTATACAAGATGGGTGATTTGTCTTTACAGCATTGGGTGCAGCACTTCAGCTGAAAACTCATGAAAGGAGAGCAGAGGGGCAGAATCCCCTCCCTCCCCTGCTGCCCACGCTGCTTTGGGTGCAGCCCAGGACACATTTGATTTCTGGACTGTGAGTGCACATGGCTGGGTCGTGTCCAGCCACTCCAGCAGCCCCAAGTCCTTCTCAGCAGGGCTGCTCTGGATCTGTTCATCCCTCAGCCTGTGCTGGTAACAGGGGTTGCCCAGCTCCAGGTGCTGCACTTTGTACTTGGTCTTGTTAAATCACTCGAGATTCCCTTGCACCCTCTTTTTGAGCTTGTCTGAGTCCCTCTGGATGCCAATCCATCCTCAGATGTGTCAACCGCACCACTCAGCTCGGTGTCATCTCCAAACTTGCTGAGGGTGCACTCCATTCCTTTGTCTATATCATCAATAAAGATATTAAATACAGCTGGTCCCAACACAGATCCTTGAGGGACACTACTTATCACTGATGCCCATGAGGACTCTGAACCATTGACCACTACCCTCTGGATGTGACCATCCAACCACTTTTTTATCCATCTAACTGTTCACTCATCAAATCCTTCTCTCTAGAATATGGAGAAAAGGATATTGTGGGGAGCTGTGCCAAAGGCCTTGCAGAAGTCCAGATAAATGACATCTATAACCTTTCCCTTGTCTACTGATGCAGCCCCTCCACCACAGGCCAGCAGGCTCAGCAGCCAGCACTTGCCCTTGGTGAAGCTGTGCTGGTTGTCTCAAACCACCTCAAATCACCTCAATATACTTCAGTCTAACTTCTAGGATGACCTATGATAATCATGATATTCCCAACCAGAGAGGTGAGGCTGACAGGTGAGCAGTTCCCAGGCTCATCCTTTCTATTCATAATGAAGACGTACAAATTCATCTGATCAAATTTTGGGGCACACAGGAACACCTTTGTCTCCCTGCTTGTTGACTGTTGGTCAACAGCTGCTGCAACATGTGAGCTACTAATTTATTTCTCTTTTTCAAGAGTACTTTCAACATGAATCCAGGAGCCTTTCCTTCATAGCATAAACTTGAGAATAATTCACTTTCATGCCAGTCAGAAGTTTCAGAAAAAAAAAAATTAATTTATTGTGTTGATGATCTAAGATCATTAGATAAGGAATCTAACATCCTTTTGTGCTTCTAGACTCTGTGTTCCTGAATAATTTACACAGATACAATTTTGAACTATCTTTTACTACCTATAGATTGTGTATAAATTACTTTATTTCACTCTTGCATTTCAAATTCAGGAAAAATCTCATTTTTCATTAAAAATATATCGAGCTTACTTGGGTAGAAAAGCAGCAAAAGGGGAAAATTGATACATAAGAAACATACCTATTTAGGAGTCTAAAACTTTTGAAATAAGCGCTTGGTAAATTGTTGCACATACTATGCATTGTGTGCATATTATTTACTAAAGTACATGAAATAAGAGGCTATTTGCATTTGAATTTCAGCTCAGTGCTTCATTTTACCACAGGGATGAGTAAATAGGCTTGTCTGAAACAAGAAATGGTTAAGACAAGAGTGTTCTTAAATTTTTGAAAGATTTGATTCGTTTTTTCATTTCTTCATTTTTTCCTGTACATTTGTCTTAAAGAGTTTCAAATTGATAAAACAAATACAATTAAAAAGAGGAAAAATGTCAGAGAATCTCAAGCAATGCAAATGAGTGTATTTTAAAGAATTCAAAGAGACTTAACAAATATTTACTTTAAATAGATTCTGGGATGAATCCCCCCATTTTTGGGAGTAAATTCCTCCATATTTCAGGACATAATTCCCCCACATTTTTACTTTAACTTTAAACAGTGGCCTATTTTTTTTTGCAATCAAATTTAAACAAGCAGTATTTATAGTTTATCAAGGGAAAAAAAAACCAGTGCATATATTACTATTATTATGTACCACCTTATCCTGACAGCCTCAAGAAAAAGGAGAGGAAACAAATTGCATGAACATCCATGTGTTGAGCCAAACAAGAGACACAGGATGTCGATCACTTGCACGTGGATGATGGTGTCCATCAAGTTTGCTAGAAGCCTTTTCAATCAGAGGAAAAATATCAAAGCCTTGTAGTGATTGTAAATTGCATGGATTTCTCATTCTCCTGAGCTAGTTCTGGTTTGGATATTAAATCCACAGCCCATACAAAGGTTTCTTTTATCAATCTTTCTATGGTGCTGCATGAAACATAACTAGAAACATAAGGTATTGGGATCATCCATCAGTAGCCTTATAGTAATCAAAAAGGTTTCATTACTTTCTTCTGTTGGTTGGCTTTTCTAAAGGCCAAATAGAACTTAGCTGGGTATTCATATCTCAGAGAAACTGTGGGCCATTAAACGTGTCTCCATACATAAGGATTTGTATGAGAAAATGTTGACATTTGCACTGGCAGGAATAGCACTGATTAAAGTGTTTTGCTTTCATTCCTCATATTTTCTTGACCAAGAAAAAACCAAGATGTAAAGAAACAGAGAATTCTCCCTCAAATTCCATCTGTTATTAAAGTTCTTTGTTTTGGAAATTTACTGTTTGTCAATTGTGTAACAGAGAAGAGAAATATTAGCTTATTTGCATGTCTCTCTGTCTGATAAACAAATACATTTTGATGTGTGTCACAGAAATATGAGGGAGAAAATGTATGTAGGTAAGCAGTCATGTACTCATAAAGTAAATAATTTCTTGAGAAATAAAATTGAGGAAGTGAGGAAGTTAAATACGAACTGCAAAGTTTTAAATTTAATCTCAATAATAAAAAGATTCATTCATTCTCTCCTAGTATTTCACCCTTTCCGTAGTTCAGAACTGAAAGGTCAACACATTGCTCAACATGTCACAGTCTTTTCTACAGAATAATTTACTACACCAGTAACTGAAAATATAGTAGACCAAAGTATTTGAAGACAGTCACAATTACCTTGTTCCTGGGATTGCTCATGTTTGACCAAGCTAATTATTCCTTACTTCTTTTCAGATACACAGTAATTGCCAAAGCATGTTTTTAGAAGGATAGCTGCCAGAAGGGAAGAAGAAACAGCTCAGAGAATGCTAATAGGATTTAAAAACCTCAGCTTTTTAAAGGCGTGTGACCTGTCATACCAAAGTATCTGACTGCTGCATCTTAAGTAAGAGCAGGGGAGCAGGGCCAGTAGTCTGATTTTGTGATTTGACTTGAAACTGATGACACTGCTTCAATCCACAGAATAACAAAACTTATATGGCAGAGATTTATGATTCACTGGAAGGAGTAGGTGTTGCCCTAAAGCTCATTTCAATACTTCACTGGCAATATATAATTTAATGAAAACCCAGATCTATAAAAAAAAAAAAAAAAAAAAAAAAGACTAATTTTCAGTTGCATATATTTGTTTATGTTCAGTAGGTACTTGATTTTAAAGAACAACCAACTGATACCATTTTGTATAAACCCTGGGAAAAAATTCGAGGACGGCACAGCTAAATCATGCAGAAAGTGACACAGAAATAAAATTGCTAGAAGGTTTGGTGGGAAGACTAGTTAAGAGCTTACTTCTCCCCACTGTAAAATAAATACAATTGCAAATTTCTTATTAGATCAGCTACAGCATATTGCCGTATCTTGAATTTTTAATATCAGATTATCAATATTCATGAAGCAAAGTGTTTGCAGTCTAACCTTAATCAAGGAATATTTTTTTAAAAGTAAGAGCTTAAATTTAAAATCCTACTAACTTCAGAGATATTACTCTTTCCTTAGACATCCAAGGCAATAAAGAGAAGTTAAAGCTGAGAAGCACATCCTTTAAAATGCATTGTTTGTTTTGTCCTTTAAACACACAGAGATACTGCTGAAAGCTGCAGAAACATAACTCTTCATTCTCTGTTTCCCAGCAATGCTGAGTAGATGACTGGTGTGTCATGGTAAAGAAGGAAATATTTAGAATTTAATATTTTAATATTGTCATTAGTACAAGTCTCAAGTCAATTATGCTGCTGCTATTACCTAAGCAAAGTAGACTCCTAGAACCAAATCCATAATGTACTGACAAAACATAATACAGGTCCAGCCATGACTGAGATTTAAAGTTGCAAAGGTGATTCATCTTAATGCAGTAATTTGCACTAGGAAAATCCTGACCAGTCCCAGGTCAAGGTCATGGGAGACAGATCCAGCTCTACCTGCAACCTGATACAGTTTAATTTCACTCTTTTAATATCCTCAAAGGCTGTTGGCCATTATGGGTGAAAGCACTGAAATTGATGATTTTTGTTAAAATATTCAAAAGGCACTAGACCAGAGAAAGGAATTGAGGACAGAAGTAAGAATGACTTCAAAGATTAATGATTAAGCAGGTAGGATAAAAGAATCATTGCTGTCAAGCACTGATTCTAAGGACTGGTAATGTTCTCTATACAGTGATTTCATCTGAGAACTATGCACAAATTTCCTATTGAGGACCTTCTTTCTGCCACTCTTTGACCACCCCATTTCATCCAGCAGTAAACCAAAGAGGAAGAGAAGTGAAGGATGTGCTCTGAAGACCCAGCAACTGAGTAGCAAAAATCCTTTGGAAGTACAGACTTCATGTACACTACAGAGTGATATTCCTGTGATTAGTTGGTTGCTTATATGCTCCTTTTAATTCTTAAAATTCCAATATTTTGTCCATCAGCATATCACATAAGAACTTTTGCTTCACTTGCCTCTTTATCTGACAATTTTTTGTGGTATTTCTGATTCTGCAGGATATACCTGAGATAAGAATCTACAGTTGCCAACATCTAATTTGTATTGACTGCACTTTGTAGAAAGGTTATGAAATTTTATGGTACTAAAACATTTAGTTAAGCACCAGTACTCAGCTTCCAAGCACTGTCTTACAGGTAAAATGAATTACTTTCTTCTGACATATCAGTGATTTTATTCCTTTTTCTTGGATATCATTAACACATTTAAGTGCTGTAGTTAATAATGAAATCCTAAGATTGTGGGTTTCACTATGCCACTGGAAGTACTGATCAATCAGTATCTAGGCAGAGATGAAGCCAATTTACTTTAATATCATTGAAAATGATCTGCCTATACAAGATGTATGAGCTATTTAACAGCTTAAATATCCCCTCTATTGGATTAGTGTATTTTATCTGTTTTGTACAGAAGATGCAGTGCAGTAGTGTCTGAAAAATCCTGTATGGTATTTTGTGATATTTTAATACCTTTGGGGTACTCATCTAACAGAAATCCCAATTCTGATCTAATTAGTTATGGGAATAAGCTAAATGTGGAGATGATTTTCCATTTTCAATACAGTGAGTTCAGTGAAACAGTGACAGTAAGGGTAATGGGGTGAAACTGCTCATATTGCTGCTTTTGGAGGATTCTTTCAATATGACCCTTTTCAGCTGGGCCATGCAAGTCTTGTTGATAGCACTATATTACTGTGACTTTATTTATTGCAGAATCAAGAAACAACAATTGCTTATATTTTTTAATAATTTCTTCCTTACAAAGAAAAATGCTTGCTATGAATGAACACCACATTGAGACTATTCATCATAGAACTGCTACAAAATACATGGGCTTTTTTTTCCAGGCAGGGTTGATCTTGTACTGACATTGGATCTATTTGTTGGAAAATCCCTTCAGGAGTCTTGGTCTTGCACACAGTGCTGGAAGACCTCACTTCTTCTAAGTTCTCACTGTCAGCAGATCCTTCCAGGGTTGCTCAGACAATTTACTCTTTCTGGGATTTGAACAGAATGTCAAAAGCTATTCTTTTTAAAGCAGAGGTAGAATAAATCAGTCCCTAAACATGGACAATTTAAGCTAGCTTTCTAATTCTTGGAGTGAAAGTTACATGAGAGACTTGACTCAATCCTATGTACTTGGATTTAATGCTGGAGTTTAAAAATGCCGGATAAGCATCTCTTTGCAGTATTGATGTTGATTTACAATAGCACCTGGAACACTGGTAATGATCCAAAAGAATGAAATAAAACAAGTATTGAGATCGTATTTTGAAAGAGAGAGACAGGCAAGAGAAATGGCCTGACAGGAACATAATCAGCACAAGAAATGAAAGTACAGAATCTTGCCCATGGGGAGGAACAACCTGATGAACTGCTGTATGCTGGGGACATCCAGCTTGAAAGCAACTTTGCAGAAAAGAACCTGGGGTTCATGGTAAACACCTTGTTGAACATGCCTGACCAGGAAATTGTTTGAATCCCCATCCCTGGAGATATTCCAGATATCAGTGTAGTTGTGGCACTTAGAGACACAGTTTAGTGGTGGACTTGGTACTGGGTTAATGGTTGGACTCAGTGATCTTAAGGGTCTTTTCCAACATAAATGAATCTATGAGCCCATGATGTGCACTTGCCACAGAGACTCCTGATGATATTCTGGGCTTCCTTAAGCAAAGCATTGCCAGCAATTAAAAGGAGCTGATCCTTCCCCATTTTTAAGCACTGGTGAGGCCGTGTCTGACGTCTGATATTCTGGGCCCCCAGTGACTGTGACGGTGAGAATAGACTGAGATATCTGTGACTGCTCAGTCTTGACAGCAGGCAGCTCAGAGGAGATCTTAATATCATGTGTAAATACTCATGGGAGGGAAGAAGAAGATGGAGCCTTTTCAGTGGTGCCCAGTGGCAGGACCAGAGAAAATGGGCACAAACTGAAACACAGGATGTTCCCCCTCAGGATCAGAAAACACATTTTTACTGTGAGGGTCAGCAAGTACTGACACAGGTTGCCCAGAGAAGTTGTGGAAAGCATGTCCTTAAAAATATTCTAAATCCATCTGGACACTGGTCCTGGTAAATTGGCTCAAACTAAATGGCCCTACTTGAGCAGAGAGGTTGGCCTAGATGACCTCCAGTAAACCCTGCAAATCTCAACAGTTTTGTACTTCTGAAATTGATAAGATTTTTTTAGTTCTGTCAGCTTAACAGTCATCTTAGAAAAAACAATATATATATATATATAAATGGAACACATTGTGAAAGCTCATGTGTGTTTTAGATGTTGATTTCATATTGCAATGTCCAATCCTTAAAGATGAGTGTGTCCAGATCATGTAGACTTTTATGGAAGGAGATAGTGGATGGCTTTTTCTCTTTAAATTGTCTGACCCTTCTAACAGGAAGACTTAAATATAGGACAGCAAAAGCAGAAGAAATATGGAAGCAGAGTTTTAGTACAAAGTTGTGTATCACTTTTAGCTATGATCAGAAAAGTAGTTACTGATACAGTTTACAAATTACACAAAAATTGAGGAAAAAGTAAATAAAGGAGAGAAAAAATTAGCAAGACAAAGCATTCTGAGCTTCAATATATGCAAATATGAAGTCAAAGCTATTTAAAAGAAGAAAGTTTGCCATGGATATCTGGTGGAAAACATTGTTTCTGAGAAAACCTTGTTAAAAGTGGTAAATTTTCATAAACTTCATTGTGACCTAGGAAAAGTCTGTGACATTGTTGTGTAAAGATGTTCATTGAGGTGTACAAAGATAATGACAGACTAACTGAATTAGACTGAACCCTACCAATTAACATTCCTACAAGTGATCCTGAGCAGCAATGGTAAAGCAAAAACCTAGAGTCAAATAGAAACAAACTGAAAATAGTCAAATGAGTGAAAAACTTAATGATGGATTTTCTCATATTACATTATTTGGGTTGTTAAGGGATACTTCAGTGAGGGATTGTGTTTTCTAGAAACAACATAAATTGATGTCGGTTCCAGACAACATTGTCTGAGTTGACAGAAACCTTTCAACCCTTTAGAAGTTGCCAAGCCAACTACCTAAACTCTAGGCTATCACAGGCAGAGAGAGAAATAAAGATGAAGATATAAAATCCAGTGTATACTATATTGCCTTCTCCCTACTCTACACATGAAGGGAGGCTTGGTTCTTGCTGCCACTCAATTCTCTGTGGCTCCTTCCACTTTCCCTTATTTCTCATATCTTTCTTAGTCTCACACTTTTTGCACTCCACTACAAAAATCCTACCTCAGAGGGTAAAATACTTCATTCCGTACACTACTGTTTTGTGTAGGCAAACAGGAAAAGAGAATATCTTGAAAAGCACATTTGTTTAAATCTTTCAGGATTCACAAGACTTTTGTTTCCAGAACTAAAGTTGTAGGTGAAGGTGTAAAGGTGAAGGTGTACAACTGAATTTGCAGGGGAGCCCCTTCTCATATTTAATTTACTGTTCCATGTTTTCTTCTTTTATGTGCATGTTTATCTGTGCAAGATCAGAATTTTACAATGACCATGAAAACAATATCCAGCTTATTTTTAAGCGACTTCTTCATTATTCAGGAAGACTAATTATAGCTACTCTATTACCATTAGAAACACTGCAAAACTCTTGGCTTCCTTGAAAAGTAATAATAAGGAGTCTTAAAAAAGAAATCCTTATTTAATATACCATACTTTGATATTATAAAGTTTTACATATCTGCACCTTTATTGAAGAGGATTCTAAAAAAATTACCAGTTGCTATGCAACTAAGCAAATTGATTTCTGTGCATTTGAACCACCAAATATTACTCAACCATTTAATATAAATGTTATATAACTATTTAATATTTTACATGAGAGGGTTAAACTGATGTTGTTATTCTTCTAGGCCAATTTATTTAATCAGAAGTACTACAGCATCTCCAAATGCAATGGTTATCCCAAAGGAATAAAGCAAAACTCTGATTTATAAATATGGAAATCTCAAATGGCAGCAGCTGGAGTCCCTTACGTCTGAAATTGGGACTGTGGCCGATGCTGAGCACAGCCATGGTTCCACAGCAAAAGGCAAATGTTAATACATGGTAGCTGGATAAGTACTGAAGAAATCAGAATGATTAAATCTCTGGGAAATATTTAGGTAAATATATTTCCCAGTTTTATTTAATGAGAAAAAAGAATAATTTTTCTTAGTCATAGTCCTTACATAAATGCAAAGAGAAAGAATCTTTTAATTAGTAAGAGCACTGCAGGAGCCTGTGGCTAAAAGCTGACAGTGGAAAAGTGCAAACCAGAACAAACCTGTTCAATTGTAGCAGGTATGATATTTAACTATTAAACCAACTTTTTTTCAAAAGTGATGTTAGATCCCTTTCTCTGTGGTATTTAAATTATGATAGAAGTACAAGTATACTCCTGTCTTAGACCTGAAATCAGACTACAGTGTCACAGCAGTCCATAATAATTTTCCAACCTGTGATCTGAGCAGTGGCCAGTGTGGACACATATGAGATGAGGTTCAGAATCTAAAGTTTAATTTCCTCCCCTAGCCCTTTGTGGGAGATAAGTAAATTACTCTCCATCTTCATAACATAACACTCCTTTTAAGTTGTGGGGTGTACTTGGACGAGGGTAGAAACCAAGTAAATTACATGACACAATCTTTCTGTGCCCTTCTCAGAAGACTTTGTAATATTCCCAGAAAATTTGACTCAATTTTTTCCAAAATATCACCTAAATGCTTAGGTGACATAAATCACTTATGCTGCACTATGCAGTCTACCTTTTATTTCTGTCTCTTTCTCTTTTTTTTTTTAACACAATCTTTCATACTATACCTTCTAGAGTTTAACTTCAAGAAGAACTGTTGAAGATTACTGCTTTTAGTTAAGAAAATCAATCTTTTATAGATAATTTTAACTTCATGGCATTTCCTTTGGCATGGTGCAGCTATTTCACCGCAACTTTGTACACTACAAAATTAAAAGATTCATTATAGACCATTTTCAAATCCACATGTAACAGCATAAACATATCTGTATTATATTCGTTGTATAACTTAGATAGTGCTACTCAAATAGTACAATTTGTCATAATTAAACTCAAAAGGATTTGTACAGAACAGTGGACAATGTATTTTTCTGTTTAAGAGGCAGCAGTCTCATTTGCATAATGTGAACATACTCAGGCACCACTAATGTAATATTTCTGCTGTGTATAAATTTTTACATGGAAAGATATGTTTTCTAAAACCATACTGCATACAAACATTTATTTCAGCTCATGTTTTGGGATGTGCATTATGCTGTGTATGTGAGCTGAGGAAGTCAACAACAGGCAAGGTGGGGCTAGAAAGGTACAAACACCACATCAGAGGCACATAGAGATAACTCAAAGAACTAAATATAAAATATTCTTCTCTTATGTGATGGTTGTAATATCATCTTTACTTTAGCATCCAGACCTCAGATTCCACAAAAGTAACTTAGGCACGGTGTACGAGTGGGCCAGGGTTGCTGACACAGCAGCTGCCAGTCTCCTCCAGCCAGAAGTTTATTCTTTAGACAAAACTTAATTTGCCTTCCTGTAAAGGTCCTGCATCCTCTCTAGGACTACAGTGTTGATCTCGACACATATTTATCTTCTTGTCTTCCTGAACAAAATGCCTTATTCAAATGCATCAGCAGTTTTCAACGTGCATGTGTGAGGTGAATATGTGATAGGAACTCATAAAATGTCTGTGAATAGAGCTGGTAGGTCAATGGGAATCTCCTTTTCTAGCACCTCTGTATCAAAAGTAGATGTCATTTCTATGCAAGCATTTATGAAAATGCTTAATTAAGATATGTTTAGGGTACATCCCTACTTTTTAGTGATTCAGCCATCCTTCTTGCATGTCTATACTATATTTATGCATTTATTAACTGATGGTGTTCAGCTAACTGTTGTACTGGAAAATAAACCTGGCAGAAAGAAACCTGGACTTAATGCAGAAAGAGTCCAGGAATTCAGAGCAAGTACAGGGGAACAGATAGAATAGACCAGGACTATCCTCTTTTGAGACAATTTTCTGTTATATTTTCCTAGTCTTTACACTAAGATACAATGGTACTCAGAGGTATGATATTATCTAAGGCTAAGAGAAATTTTTAGCTCTGTTCCCAATTCTGATTTAGCACAAGCTAACTAGATTTGTGTAGGAGGTTTATGATGTTGCTGTTTGTCATCGTATTATTCATGTTCTGCCCACTGAAAGTCGACAGTGATGTTCCTGTTCCTTGTTTAGGACTGGGGAGGTGCTACAGCTGTCACAGGATTGTATTTTTGCTTTTGTTACAATTTATTACACTTATTTTGCAAGGTCAGTTGGGGTAGCTGTGGAAGGCTTGAATATCAGGCTCCAGCTTTGTAGAAAATATGTAAATATATGAACTAGCTATCTGTGTCACAGCTGGAGAATATGTTTAACACTGAACTTGCTGCCAGTACTTCATGAATAACAGTGAATTTGCCTAAACATATAATTTTGTATTATTAATAATACAGTTTACTTCCTGTGGAGAGTTTACATACTCAATGTAAGTAGCCATAGGCTATTTTTGTAGCTATTAAATAAAGCATCTTAAAGATTTAAAAGAATAGATACCATTCTATTTCACTTATACATTTTAGACAAAAATATCAGGAAATTTCCTTCCCCCTATCTTATCTGCAGAGATAAATCGCCCTTTAAATATTTTGGTCCCCTCAGAATTTCTAGTGTACTGTAGAGAACATATATATTCAGCTGGTTGGGCACAGCTATAAGTATCTCAGCAATGAGTAATACTGGAAAGAAAATTTTTAATAATCCACTGAATTGAATCCAGTTGAATCCAAATGAACAGAACTGGAAGGGATAGTCTGACCTGACACAGGCTTCACAAGGAATTAAAACATGAAGAGAAATACTATTCAGTTTTTTGGTAATACAGCTCAATATTTTTCTTTTCTATTGGTGCAACTCTGTTGATTTCCCTACTGAAAATTCAGATGCAAACAATGATATTTAGGTAGAGAAGCTTTTAGCACACTCTTGACAATTCCATTTAACGATGCTCCTCTTCACAGCTTTTATTTCAAGTGCAAATAGAAGGTGTATTTTCCATTGATTCTTGTCGTGTCTGCTGTGAATATTTACTGAACATCAAAGGAAAATAGCAATGTTCCCTGAAGCAGTGGTCTCAAAGGACATGAACTCTCTAAAGTGTTGTGCTTAGGATGTCATTGCAGCTTCTGCAAACATTGCAATGAATCCTTCTCCTGCATCTGCAGATTTATGCCTTAATCCATTGCTGACTTAGTAATAATAATGAGACACAGTGATATGGCTGAAAATATAAAGCTAGCATATCTTCCAGCTTGTTTTTCAGCTGACTTAAGGCATTTTTTAAAGCAGCTAATTCTCAGAGTGAAAATGGAGTTCAGTAGTGATCTGGACACAGGAGTTGAGTGCACACAAAATAAGTTTTCCAACAATACCAATTTAGGAGGAGTGGTTGATTCCCTCAAGGATAGAGAGCCTGTACAGAGAGATCTTGACAGAGCACAGAGCTATCACCATATGAAATTTAACAAGGACACATGCTGGATTCTGCATCTTCAATAGTGTAATCCTGCATGTACATATGGGCTGGGAGACACAGCTGAAGCACAGCCCTGAAGAAAGGGATCTGAGGGTTTGGGTTAATTGCTGGCTCAGCATGAGGTCAAGAGTTTGTGCTGGCAGCCAAAAGGGCCAGTGACATCCTGGAGTGCATTAAGCACAGTATAGCTGACTGTTCAGGAGATGGGGCTGTCCCACTGTGCTCAGGACTCCAGCTGCCTCAACTTGAGTGATGTGTGCAGCTCAGGGCTTCCCAATATAAGGAGGATGTTCACTAGGATGTGTCCAAAGGAAAGCTGTAAAGATGGCAAAAGGAGCAGAGGGCATGAATGCCAAAGAGTGACTAAGGATATGGGGTTTGTCCAGCCTAGGGGCGAGGAGGCTGTGGGGTGCCCTCGTTGCTGTTCACTGAGGGGAGCAGAGAGGGAGGTGCTCTTCCCTCTGGTATCCAGTGACTGGACACAAGGAAATGGCTTAAAGTTGCATCAGAGGAAGTTCAGATGAGCTATTAGGAAAAATTCTTCACTTGGAAGGTGGTTCAGCACTAAGTTCACAAGGGAAGAGGTCACAACCCTAAGCCTTCCAGCATTGAAGAGGCACTCAAACNTCCTTCTCCTGCATCTGCAGATTTATGCCTTAATCCATTGCTGACTTAGTAATAATAATGAGACACAGTGATATGGCTGAAAATATAAAGCTAGCATATCTTCCAGCTTGTTTTTCAGCTGACTTAAGGCATTTTTTAAAGCAGCTAATTCTCAGAGTGAAAATGGAGTTCAGTAGTGATCTGGACACAGGAGTTGAGTGCACACAAAATAAGTTTTCCAACAATACCAATTTAGGAGGAGTGGTTGATTCCCTCAAGGATAGAGAGCCTGTACAGAGAGATCTTGACAGAGCACAGAGCTATCACCATATGAAATTTAACAAGGACACATGCTGGATTCTGCATCTTCAATAGTGTAATCCTGCATGTACATATGGGCTGGGAGACACAGCTGAAGCACAGCCCTGAAGAAAGGGATCTGAGGGTTTGGGTTAATTGCTGGCTCAGCATGAGGTCAAGAGTTTGTGCTGGCAGCCAAAAGGGCCAGTGACATCCTGGAGTGCATTAAGCACAGTATAGCTGACTGTTCAGGAGATGGGGCTGTCCCACTGTGCTCAGGACTCCAGCTGCCTCAACTTGAGTGATGTGTGCAGCTCAGGGCTTCCCAATATAAGGAGGATGTTCACTAGGATGTGTCCAAAGGAAAGCTGTAAAGATGGCAAAAGGAGCAGAGGGCATGAATGCCAAAGAGTGACTAAGGATATGGGGTTTGTCCAGCCTAGGGGCGAGGAGGCTGTGGGGTGCCCTCGTTGCTGTTCACTGAGGGGAGCAGAGAGGGAGGTGCTCTTCCCTCTGGTATCCAGTGACTGGACACAAGGAAATGGCTTAAAGTTGCATCAGAGGAAGTTCAGATGAGCTATTAGGAAAAATTCTTCACTTGGAAGGTGGTTCAGCACTAAGTTCACAAGGGAAGAGGTCACAACCCTAAGCCTTCCAGCATTGAAGAGGCACTCAAACTGTGCTCTTAGATACCTGGTTTAACTTATGGGTTGCCTGGTGTGGAGACAGGATTTGGATTCCTGTTTGTACAGAAAAAGCTGTTTGTCTTTCAAACAAAGGTAAGTCCTTCTGTTGAGTCTTGACTCATTTATTTAGTTCTAATTTAGCACAGGCAAGTTCTTATCCTATGCATAGATTATTTACATGACTGAAAAACAGATTAACTGCTTTTCATATTCTGGTTTTGGGCTTGCACAACATCCTTGCCCTTGAAAAGGTTTAACTACTTTTCTCATTGTATGCAAAGGTGTTAGCTAAGCTAGTTATGAGGCTTTTGCAGCAGCAGGACCTCTTGGTTACAGTAAGATAAGTCCCAAACCCAGAAACTTTTAGAGATCTCTGCTGCACGGCTATAAGCAGAGTCCAGTGTTACTCAACACAGTAAACAGAAGTATTAAGAACATATGTGCTATGCTACAAGAGTTGTTTGTACAAGCCATGCTACTTTGTATTTTCTTTTCCTCAAAGAGCAAAACACATTGTAATGGCACACAGTATAAATAATTTTCTACTTCCTTTTCTTCACTGAATCTTATGCAGAAGCCTGAGTGTTTTGTCTCTCATAACAATCTCTAGTTGCTCCACAAATGGCCAATATTGGCAAGGCACTGAGGAAAATCTTTGCTAAACTCCTTATAAGTGAGAGGAAGGAATTTAGAAAAATTTTCCCATATCTTGATAGGTCTAGTTACTTTGTTAATTATTGTGTTAGCCATATAAGCAGAGTCAAGGTCTTTTAGCTGTACCCCAAGCAACCTGGTCATGTTGTGTAAAGTCCAGTGCCTACACCACAGTCTGGTCCTAAATGAGCTGCTCATTGAAAATTTGCAATAGTGTGCAGAACAGAACCAAGACTGACAGGGTGCTAAACACAGCACACTTCCTGCCCCTCCATTTATTACCCTTTCTTACCAATTAAATTACTAATATAGTAATCATGAATTCCAAATTTTACAAATTCTGTGATTTTATATATCAAGGAATAATTTTCCTTCTCCAAGTCTTCTGATAAATCATCATACTTCAGAGAATCTTGTCTATTACCTAAAAACAGTTCTACTGCTGAAAGCAAAATTAGCAAACCTGTTGCAGTTTTAGGAGTGAGAATAAAGGCTTTTCTTACCTTTGGTGGACTGGGAATATTAAATGATGCAAGTAATTTTTTTACAAATAAAGATTAAATTACATATCTTTAAAAATACATTTATGAAAGAAGAGCATATAGATATTAGACAGTTAAATGAAGCATTTGACTGCTTTATTTCCATTTTCTTCATTTAATAAAAGCTGAGCAATGTGACTTTCATGTGAACTAACACTCATTTTCAGGTTAGCCTCATTCTGAATGACATTATAGTGGTGCCCTGACTTGAGGTAATAACTGGTTGTATGTTGTACCAGGGAGATTTTGTCCTGTGTTAGCAAAAACCCCAGTGTGAACTTCACCATTTACCTTACTGAGAACAAGGCTGTACCTACATGTCCACTTTTATACCTTTGGTACATCACTGACTTCTCTGTTTTTTTGCATTGCCTTTTACTGTTGTTTCCAAATTCTTTCAAGAGCATATTCACTTCAGCTTTACAAAGAACATTTGCCAGAGTATTTACTGATCATTGAACTATATACTATGGCTTCATATTCATATACAAACCTGATTTCATGTAATTTCATGTCACTTGAAAAGATTAATGTGGCTGAGTAATATGTCTCTGCAGCTTACAGTCGTGTAGATCTGCAAGTTCTCCTTCACTTGTGACCTCTTTCTTCAAATGCATCAATTTCCTAGACTTAATACTAAAAGTCTAGTCATAAAGTGCTCTGAAAGAATTTTCCTCTGGAGCTATTCTGAGATTTTTCCAATTAACTTAAAAAATGACATACTATAAAGGTCACATATTCCATCTCCTTTTCTGTAGCACCAATGTCAGAAAAAGGTTTGCAATAGTCACATAGGATTTTTTGTTCTAGTACTGTTTATTGTTTTTAAATTATTTTAATTACTATTGTATTCTATATTCTATATTCTATA
>VZRX01009769.1:0-18887 GCA_013398075.1 Notiomystis cincta | reverse complement strand
AATTTGTTCGAGCATAAAACTGCAGTACCAATGAATCAAATCTTCACTTTTTTTCTTTTTTTTTCCAGCTGATATTGTGGCAAATTGCTTTTCAGCTGCAAAAGCAGCTTAGTTAAGGGTTTTTTTCCTAGTGTTGATAGAAGTGGCCAGACACTGAGTACATTATAGTGACCTTGCTACTAGAAGTCAGCGATAATGAGCAATTTATGAAGTATGATACCTATGCTCTAGTATCAAAAGTAATATTATCCAATGGATTTTTCAATTTGTACAGCAGCTTTTTTTGCTCCTTTTTCAGTTTTACTTTGCTGGTGACACTAGCTTTTGAAGCCACTCTAACTTTTAATCCTCTTTTGTAGCAGGAATCAACTAGTACTTGGCTTCCCTGTCTACTTCATTCCATTCCTATAAGAGAACCTTTGAGAAACATAAAGAACTCTGGACTCAGCACAAGTTCCCGTCTCCAAACCTGCAGGCTGCAACAAACTGAGTACACACCTATGAATTTCATTTTTACAGACTCTGGAAGAAATTTTGAGTAAATGGAACCAGAAGCTTGCTACTATAATGTATTTTATTTGATCGCTTGTTCCATTGATAACGCGTTACTTGGTGATTTTGTTGTTTGGGGTTTTTTTCTTACATTCCTTACTAACCTCCTGAGTGAGTTTGGAGACTGAACCAGCTGTTGATTATACCATGTTAAAATTTGCAAATATATATGGAGAGGAAAAAAAGAGAAAATCGCTATAACTATTGGGCAGTGTGAGATAACTTTGTATATAAAAGCTGACAGTACTGTGCTGCTTTGAAAGGCATCACTCTTTTCAGCACATATCCAAAGCACAGCCCCATAACAGCTACCATGAAGAAAATCAACTCTAACCCAGGCAAAACCAGAAAATATGATCCATAGTCTATCATATTTTATTATATTTGTTATTGTGTATCATATTTAATAATGTGACTGAGCACATGTAAAGCCCCAAAAAACTTGCTCAAGGAAACTTTTAAAATGGCTTATGGATGTTATGTACTCTGAGTTAGACACACAAAAGAAATACTGACAAGATATTCTCAAGAGGTCAAAAGAACAAAAAGAACTTCACCAGCAACCTTGGAAAATCTGAGGATTTTGGTAAAGGTTTAGAGCAGTGTTCAATCAACATAAAACACTTCCCAAACTATTAACTTAGCTCATTCACCTTACCAAACTCCAGGCCTATTTGATTTTAAGTTACTCAAAAATTCCAAGAAGAGAGAATTAGAGGAAGAAAGAGGAGATAGAGACAGAAAATATATAGGAAAGGACATATATAGCTACCAGCTCCTGCATTCCAGCAGTGTTCAGTGGACAGAAATTCCAAGAGGAGGTAGTGTAAAGAGGTGCTTGCCTTGTGTTCAGCTTTAAATACCCTTTGGCCTTCCTGGGCCCATCCCTCCGGTAGGACTTCTGGTCACTTGGCTGCCCAGGAGCTGCGTTAGGGGCTCCAGAAGCAGGTGTGGAGCATTGTCCCTGCTGTGCCAGGGATTGACAGGCACTGCTGGGCTGGGATGCAGGTTCTGGGGATGGGCGTCCAGAGCAAGGCATTGCCTTGCCAGGGTAAGGCCTGACCTGCCTCTTCCCCCACACATATACACCCCAAAGGATCTCAAGACATCAATCTTTAGTCTCTCACAGCACCCATACTGCCCAAAAGAGGCTCTGGAGTCTCCATCCCTGGAGATTTTCAAAAGCTGTCTCAACACAGTCCTAAGAAAACAGTTTTATACTAACCTGAGTAGGGGAGTTGGAGGAGATGACCTGCAGAGGTCCCTTCCAGCCTCAGCTGATGCTGTTATGGGAATGGAAAATTTGAGAATTGTACACACTGCATACCTGCAGAAATCCTATTTCCTGATGTTCTTCTATTGGCATACAGCCTATGAGGATTCAACTTCAGCAGCAACTTCCAGACACTTGTGCAGCGAAAATATTAGCTAATGCAGACTAATGCAGACTCTTGCCTGACTAAGTGGCTGTGGGTTAACTCCCGTAGGCAGCTCAGTCCCACACATAGCCAGTCACTCACTGCCCCGCACTGGAAAAGCGGACAAGGGTTCAGAAACTATTTCTTGAAGGTGTTTAAATGTACAATAATACAATTTAAAAAATATAGCAGTGACTTTTGCTATAAAATGAACAAGGTATGTCTCATAGGTAGAGTAACTACCAGTAAGAGAAACTGAAATACCAGCAAATTATAAAACATTTAAAGAAGGCATCACTGAACATATGATGCGGGAGGGAATTTTTTCTTTTTTACATCCTGAAGATAAGTAAAACTAAAAGATGCAATAAATACCTTATGTGAAAAAAAATCTTGTATAGAAATGTGCAGCACTTCTGAAAACCAGTTAAAATTTTTGGAGCCAAGGGATTCAATGTATATTGGTTTTATTGCTTTTATTTCTCCTTTGCTGGCAAGTAAAGGCATATTCTGCTGTCAGGAGAATGGTGTAAGGAATATTAAACATTAGAGATTGATAGAAAACTGAATTTTATCGTTGCTGTATTTAGTTGTTTTATGATTACATAGAGTTAGATGATAATGAAATTGTATTTTAAGGCAAGAAGAGGTGGTTTTATAAATCAAAGCTTTTATATAAGTAGTAATAATTAAATAGAAGTCCTAAGTATTATTCTACTTAAACTAAGTTTCACTTAGCCTTTATATTTTTCTCTATATTCTTTATTTACCTATCAAGAAAATTTTCCCAATGACTGAAGAAGTGCCAGAAGGGCACCTTTGTTTTATTTTTTTCCAAATGCCAGGAGAAATAATATTCCTTAGCATAGATGTACAAATATACAATAGATGTACATAGATGTAAAAATAAGGGAAAGAAGCTCACAGCAGCCTGCACCAGTCTCTGCATGGAATCTAATGGTAATCAATATACTTTACCATAACAATAGTGTAGGATGAAAGGCAACTAGGCCTATGAAGTTGTTTCTGCTTCATTTTGTAAAATCTTGCTATGTTACCAAAATATAACGTGTATATATATATGTCTATATTATAGATTTCAGTCACTCTATGTTGAGACTTCACAACTTCTCCATACTTCAAACCTTACTCCATAGTTTGTCTATGTCTAGAATATACATCTTTTTAAGACATTTTACACAGATAACGTGAGAATTGAAACACTGGTGTTCTCACCCTGAAAAACTGAGCCATACACAAGTATATTTAAATGAAGTATATTATTCTTTTTATCAAAGAATGAAGTCTTCGGAGAATTTGTGTTGGAGCAAGGGCTTCCATGACAACAAGAACATCATAAAGATTATAAGCAGGACTCTTGGTACCGCCTATTATTAAGGTTGGCCACTGGTTCATATTTTCAGTTGATTATAGCTTTTTAGGTCATATGGTCTGAACTCTCATTTACCATGCTAAGTGAACAACCCAGGATGGAATAATTTGCCCTTTTTTGGCATTTCTGCCATAAGTGTTCAATCAAACAGATCTGTTATTTCCCAAGAAAGTGTCTAAAGAAAATTGGGCAAAGTTAAATACTATTTCCTTGTATAAAAGTCTGCAATGTTGGAAAAGTCTGCATTTTGGAAAAGAGATTTTTGCAAAGTCTGTCAAAAATGTGTCTGTTGTTATCCCATTAAAATCCTCAAATCTGCTTGAGGTGTAAGACTCTAAAATGTTTTCACTACAGAACAGATAACAATAAGCAATATGGAATTAACCAAATCTTTCCTCAGAAAACTACTATTTCCTGGAACTCCTGATGGCCATATTGGTACTAAATTCAGGAAGTTCATTTTCTTAGGCCCTTTTTCATTAGAAGGCACACGAGACTAAAAAACTGAAAGAGAAAAGGTCAGTAGGTGGACATAAAGCAAAAACTTCTGATAGTAGACAGAAATGGCAAGGAAAGATCTGAGAAGAAACAGAACAAAAGAAATTGGGATGACTGGTGAAGAGTCAAAGTAAGTGATGACACAGAGAGCCTAGATGAAAGAATAAAGGAAATGAGTGAAATAAGATGAGCTGGAGGAGAGAACTGATAGAAGACAGAAAGGTTAATGACCAAATCACAAATGGGGAAAACTGTGATTCTGTACTCTTCAAATTATCCATGAAAGCCAAAGAGATTTTTATTTACATTTTGTTGATGAAACACTCACTCAAAGACTGGGAAGACTGTGATTTCTACAGTTCTATGATGAACTGAATTATCTGACAGTCCATTGCATGTGTATGCCATTACATGTTGAGAGACTGGATTGGATATTAGGAAAAATTTGTTTACTGAAAGAGTACTTGAATATTATTACTTCATGGAAGTGGTGGAGTTGGCATCCCTGGAGTAGATGTGGCACTTTATGACACACTTCAACGCACCTGATGATCTTCAAAATCTTTTCCAATCTTAATGATTCTATGATTATATGTTCTGTCTATAAGGGGTGGTTGAACAACAGGGGAAAAGGTTACTTGTCCAGGGTGCTGCTTTGCTGGCTAAAAGGACTGCACACAGGAAAGGGAAGACTGCTCTCTTAGGCTGAGCATCTGGTCAGCTTGAAAAATATCATGTGAGGCAGGCACGGAGGGGCACCGTGNGCCAGGAGAAATAATATTCCTTAGCATAGATGTACAAATATACAATAGATGTACATAGATGTAAAAAAAAGGGAAAGAAGCTCACAGCAGCCTGCACCAGTCTCTGCATGGAATCTAATGGTAATCAATATACTTTACCATAACAATAGTGTAGGATGAAAGGCAACTAGGCCTATGAAGTTGTTTCTGCTTCATTTTGTAAAATCTTGCTATGTTACCAAAATATAACGTGTATATATATGTCTATATTATAGATTTCAGTCACTCTATGTTGAGACTTCACAACTTCTCCATACTTCAAACCTTACTCCATAGTTTGTCTATGTCTAGAATATACATCTTTTTAAGACATTTTACACAGATAACGTGAGAATTGAAACACTGGTGTTCTCACCCTGAAAAACTGAGCCATACACAAGTATATTTAAATGAAGTATATTATTCTTATTATCAAAGAATGAAGTCTTCGGAGAATTTGTGTTGGAGCAAGGGCTTCCATGACAACAAGAACATCATAAAGATTATAAGCAGGACTCTTGGTACCGCCTATTATTAAGGTTGGCCACTGGTTCATATTTTCAGTTGATTATAGCTTTTTAGGTCATATGGTCTGAACTCTCATTTACCATGCTAAGTGAACAACCCAGGATGGAATAATTTGCCCTTTTTTGGCATTTCTGCCATAAGTGTTCAATCAAACAGATCTGTTATTTCCCAAGAAAGTGTCTAAAGAAAATTGGGCAAAGTTAAATACTATTTCCTTGTATAAAAGTCTGCAATGTTGGAAAAGTCTGCATTTTGGAAAAGAGATTTTTGCAAAGTCTGTCAAAAATGTGTCTGTTGTTATCCCATTAAAATCCTCAAATCTGCTTGAGGTGTAAGACTCTAAAATGTTTTCACTACAGAACAGATAACAATAAGCAATATGGAATTAACCAAATCTTTCCTCAGAAAACTACTATTTCCTGGAACTCCTGATGGCCATATTGGTACTAAATTCAGGAAGTTCATTTTCTTAGGCCCTTTTTCATTAGAAGGCACACGAGACTAAAAAACTGAAAGAGAAAAGGTCAGTAGGTGGACATAAAGCAAAAACTTCTGATAGTAGACAGAAATGGCAAGGAAAGATCTGAGAAGAAACAGAACAAAAGAAATTGGGATGACTGGTGAAGAGTCAAAGTAAGTGATGACACAGAGAGCCTAGATGAAAGAATAAAGGAAATGAGTGAAATAAGATGAGCTGGAGGAGAGAACTGATAGAAGACAGAAAGGTTAATGACCAAATCACAAATGGGGAAAACTGTGATTCTGTACTCTTCAAATTATCCATGAAAGCCAAAGAGATTTTTATTTACATTTTGTTGATGAAACACTCACTCAAAGACTGGGAAGACTGTGATTTCTACAGTTCTATGATGAACTGAATTATCTGACAGTCCATTGCATGTGTATGCCATTACATGTTGAGAGACTGAGGTTGGATATTAGGAAAAATTTGTTTACTGAAAGAGTACTTGAATATTATTACTTCATGGAAGTGGTGGAGTTGGCATCCCTGGAGTAGATGTGGCACTTTATGACACACTTCAACGCACCTGATGATCTTCAAAATCTTTTCCAATCTTAATGATTCTATGATTATATGTTCTGTCTATAAGGGGTGGTTGAACAACAGGGGAAAAGGTTACTTGTCCAGGGTGCTGCTTTGCTGGCTAAAAGGACTGCACACAGGAAAGGGAAGACTGCTCTCTTAGGCTGAGCATCTGGTCAGCTTGAAAAATATCATGTGAGGCAGGCACGGAGGGGCACCGTGCAGGATGAGGGAGATTGAGACTTGTTTGAAACAAAGGGCTTGCTGTTAGGTAGAAACAAAAGCCAAACTTGTGCAAGATAAAATATTTTAAAGATCTGGAGAGGAGCTATAGTGTTTTCTGACCCAGAACACAGGGAGTTTTTAATTCAAAAGCAAAGCTAGGAAAAAGGATATGGTGGAGAAAAGGGAGAATTGTTTAAAACCTTCTCAGGTAATTTTGATGTTTGAAACAGACAACATCTGATTTTTATACAAAAAGGATTACCTTGTTTTAGTTTATATGTTTTCTAAATAATCCATTTTTAAAGATCGAGAGCCATTAGTGTCTTTTGATGTGTTCATTTAAAGAAAGGAACATGGAGAGCTACTTGCCTCAAGAGTCTCCTCTAGCTGAGTTTTTCAGAGTCTAGACATAAAAAACTTTGTGACACAAAGTAGAACAGTTGAATCACACCATCTACACCATTTTTTCATGCAGCAGGTTTTGAGTTCCTCCTTTTCTGGGAGTACAATTAATGCCATGAATGGCTACTAGATGAACTACAGGATGCCTGCAGCTGCATTTGAAGATACTGGGAACAGTAGACCAAACTGAAGAGCTAAATACTCTAAAAGTTTCTAGATATTCAAACTAATCTTTGATTTATCGGATAATGGAACTCAGTGTTCCAATCACATAAATGAGGATAATTCTAGCTCTTCTAGTCTCCAACCCATTTTGAACATAAATGCAATACTCTGTTGTAAGGCAGTGAAATACCATAAAGTCATGGGTAGTGTAACAGATGATGTACCAAGCTTGTTAACAAACCAAATCAGAGCAGGTTTTTGCTAGTGTGAATTGAATAAAACATGGGCATTACATTGAGTAATGCTCTGCTCAAGGCATTGCATATGAACTCCTTCATGAAGCAGACAAAAACACAAGAGGGAACAGATAAAACAGGACAAGACAGAGGTCTTCTCCTTCTGACTGATGATTTTTATCACAAGATGAAACCCACACATTTTAAATTCAAAGTGTAGAGTTGGCTTCAAGTGCCAGCTACCTGAAAATTTCATCCATCAATGGATGCTAATAGTCAGTCTATACTCCATGGTTACTAGAGTATAGTAATTAGAGTTGTAGCTTTAATCTTATGCTCAAGATAAATTTCATTAACAGCAGTATATTATTCCATTAATATATTCCAGAATTCCAAGGAAAGTAGAAATGTGCATTCTCTGCTGTTCAGTTCATATTACATACTGACCTGATCAAACAGAGAGGCTTTCCAGAATGGAGCCAAATAAGAATCAAATGTCACTGTTGAATGGGGTGGGGGGAATGGAACACTGTCAGCAACAGTTATTTATTTCTACATACAATAAATTATGACAGCTAGCATATTTTAAGACAAAGTGAGACAAAACAAAACTGTACATGACCTCTATGATTACTTTTCCTATCAACTTCTTCTGGAAGTATAACTTAGAAAAATAAACTCTTTGTATTTTTGTTAAAATACAAGGTTGGGGGTGATATGTGTACCTTCATTTCATGTTTGCATTCTATTTCCAAGGGAGATTTAGAGGTTTTTTATTTATACAAGGATTTATATACTTTAGAGAATGATATTCTTATTGTAGTCATTCCTTACTTTAATTTCTCTTTGATTTCCCCTAGGCAGAACTTTGTTTGTAAATATTTATCTGAATTTTAAGCAATATTCTAATACAGCTTTCAAGAAAGTTCTTTGTCACTCTTTTCATATCTTCCTCATAGTTACAATATTCTTTCTCAAACAGTTGCAGCATATGTAATCCTAAAATCTACTTTAATCCCTGAAAGAAGCTTGTTGGAGCTTATCAGTGTGGATTTGGAAGATATGTGTAACCAACTCTACACATGATTAGAATCTGGATCTGTAGACTTACTAAACCACCTGACTCCCCTGTCTTCAGTAAAAAGCCTTTTTAGCACTGTGGCAAACATACAGCATCAGAGCTTTACTTAGAAAAACTTAAATCCTTCTACTTTCTGAGAAAACTGTATTATTTTTTCACACTTACATGTATGGTCCACGTGCCTGCAGTGGTAACCTGCCTTTTTGTCAGTGAATTGTCATAATCACTTACAAGCTGTAGAGATAGAGACTTTTAAAACAGAGGTGACAGTATTATTAAAATAATTTAATATTTTGTAGAATCTCAAACTGCTGTTAATAATGTATTATAATCCGTGCTTTTAAATATAATATCAAACTAATCCTATGGATGAACATAAAATCTAGAAAATATTTTCATTTTTAACCTCTTTGTTCTGTTGTGCAAGCCTCAGAATAAATGTGAGAGGTACAGGAGTCTGTATCTTCTTGATACAAAAATTTTTTTGTTCTGTGTTTCTGGCATTCAGATTGAATAAAACTTGTAGATGGCATTATTTCAAATAATGTTAAAAGGCAAGTAAAAGAGGAAACAACATTGTTACAGTACTGCTAACTTTGCAAGCACAGAAGAAAATTCTGCAGACGTGCCTTGGTAACTAATTAGCTTTAGCTGCTTGATATCAGTAAGGCTTTCTGCAGAAAGAATAAGTACATATAAATTATGTATAATTATTTTATAATAGGTGCACTATGTCTATATGAAGTCCAGGTTCAGTTTGTAAATCACTGGATGTGCAGAAAATATTTTTCATGAATGCTTTGCAATCTCTAGTAATGCAATTAACTAATTACTGGGAGCAATTACTTAGAGATGTAAATATGTACTACTTTGTGAAGTTAGTTTACCCTTATAAATATTAAATCATATAAACAAAGTTCTATCTTCAGGCTAACTTCAATACATTAAAAGAAAATTCAGAGTCAATTTAGAGACCTCTTGTGCTTCTTCATTGCTTTTAGATATTTTAGGACATAGTATAAAATATTTTTATTATAGGGTGAACAGTGGCAGAGCTAAAAATATGCTAATATTCCTGACTTGTATTATGTACTTTGAAAATTTGTTTCAATATTTTGCTCCAATACCTTTCACTGAAATATTTTGAGCTACAATGGCTACTGACTTAAAACTCTCAATGTATTGAGCAAAACCACTCAATACTATGTGATGCTACATTTTCTCTTTACATATTTTCACAGTGTGTTTTTATTATTAGAGTGAATTGAATAGATTAGAATTGAATAATGCAGTAGTAGAAAATCTTAGGATTAAAGCTATGGAAGAGAAAAAATGATCAATTGTTTGATTGACTCTGAAGAGCTGGATAGCAAATGTTTTCTATTTCACAAAAGTTAGGGTTAGGAGAAATGAGAGATTTTGAGAAGGAGGAAGTTAAAGCAGAATTGGATTCTTCTAACAAAAATGTAACAAACAGAATAAATTACTAAAAAGAACCTTAACAAAACAAAACAATTTCTATAAATTCAATAAGGAATTATTTAATGGGTAAGAACACTGATGCTTAGGCCCAACACTTGAGAAACAGCAGAATTCTTTTTTGATATGGAGACTTTGGAAGACCTTTTGGAGGACATGGTTATATGATATATTCACCTGGAATTAAAAAGAATGCATGTGATTTTATTTGCTATAAAACATAGGTTATACTTGTAAAATAGCAACAGTAATAATTGACAAATGCAGTGAAATGCGTGTCATTTAAACACACATTAAAACCACCTGTTGATTCACCAAAGTACCTTCTGAACACTGTTCATTGGCCTGTCACTATTTTGTCTGTGAACTTGTCCAAGACATCTAATTTCTTTAAATCTCCGCTTTGCAGATGTAAAACATTAAGTCAAAATATATCTAGGTATTTAATATTTCATGTATTCATCTGGGTACAGAAGCAGGTCTGACAGGAACAGTTTATTTGAGTAATATTAATAAAATTTATGTTTTAATATATGCTTTATGTCTAATGTGCTTAGAAAATTTTAGAGTGGGCATAAGAGAACTATTGGAAACAATATTTTTAGTATGGAGGTTATACTTGTTAATAAGTCTGTACTTAAAAAATAACTTTGTAAGGGTACTTTCCATGTGGAAACCACCTTCCTCTCCAACAAAAACCCCTAAGTAAAATAAAACCCCAAATCAAAACCCAGCCATTAAAACCATAATCACTCTGTTTACTTTTTAGATGAGCTAGAAACCACCATGCATACCAGATGACATAAAACCAGGTATTTTTATATTTTATAAGGCATTCTAAGTCTAATGTAATCCCTAAAACTCTGTCAAATTTCATTACTTTTTTACTTCTCTCTTTTTTCTGATGTTCCCACATTAAAATTTTCTACCTAAATCGACAGAACACTGATATCTTCAGTTCCCTGACTGAGTCTCTAAAGGAAAGGCTATTACAGCCACAAAGACAATGGTACTTAAAGCTGCACTGTAAAGTGTTAACTTGTTTTTATTTCCATCTCATTCACAGTGCAAACTCTGAAGTCCCACTTTTTAAATGCCTCTTACATAGATCTGATGTTGCATTTATTGTTTATGTAGTCAAATGCCAGTGTGTGTGAAGAAAACAAAAATCTACTGTCAGATCTAAGTAACAACCTTCAAAAAAATATCACTTAAATATAACACCAAGTAAAAGGGTACTGAAAAGTAGAATTAACCTTGAGAAGTGTGGTTATCATTCAGTAATAAAATGAACTAATAGATTAGAGGGTTTCCAGGGTTTCCTAATTTCCTGTCTCTTTCAGGTTCTTGAAAGTGAATGAGCAGAGTCAGGATTTCTTCGGCCTATGATATATCCTAGGGATGAAGATTGCATACCCCTTGAAAGTGAAGTTCTGAATTACTGTTTATTCAAAGATTCAAAGAGTAGCTGAGTTCCCATACCTTTATTGAATGGGCAATCCATTCTACATTTCTCTAAGGGACTGAGGAAATGAATAAACAGAATGAAAATAGGAGCCTTCCTAAAGCATAGCAAAGAGTTTGTGGGAACTGAAATATAAGTATACTCATTTACTAGCTCGATTCATATTTTACAATATTACAGTAACTTAACTTTCACCTGTGTGAAATTCACTGCACTCCTGCAGCAATAATTCATGATATGGGTCTCAGCATTTTGAGTATATACCAACTTTAAGTATATGCCAAATATAATGCATACCAGCAAATGTTATAGAACTGCTCCCTAGGAGGAGCTTGTGAGATGTCTCCACAATGCGCTTTCATTGTTTCATTGTTTCATCTGCTGTTGCTTCCCAAGTAAGTGGCTGAGTTGACCAAGGAGCAAAATCTTAGCAAATGGAGAAAGACCATATGACACAAATGTACTAGTACAGACCTAGATATTCAGCCATAGGCCTACAGTTGCTTTCCAGCACATCTCCCTTGCTTTCCAGTACTGCTGCTTAATACCTACTGGTTTATTCTTCATGTGAATTTTAAATTCATCATATTCCCTTCGGAAGTTATTGTTTTTCTTCTCCCACCCCTTGATTTTACACATCCTCTAGCTCTAATTTTTGAATGCTCTTTTAGGAGGAGGTTTGTGTTGTATCACCAACATCCACTTTGCAAGTACTGTTTTCTGCTTCATTAGACATCCAGCATCTCAAAAAGGGCATAGTACATAGAAAAGTTGAAAGTTTTAATATGCCTTTCATGCCATTTCATGACTTTTTCTCTACCTTTCCTCATGATCAATTAATACTGAGGAGTACTCTCAAATAAAGGGATCTCAGGAAGAGTCTTCATCTATGTATTCAGTATAATGCAGCTATTTAATTTCCTTTCTGAATCAATCATATTTAAGTATTATCTATCACAGAAAAAAAAAGAATTCATTTCAAAATACATGCTATCAAATAAGAATTACCTATATTGAAAGCTTTAGCTGTAAAAATCAGTGTTATTTCTTCATTTTAGCTTTATATTCATTGGAAACATGACACTTGAAAAAAGATTTTTTTAATATCAGTTCTATTTAACAATGGAATGATAATTAAAAATATTTAGAACAGAACTAGAAGCTGAATTATATTCATAAGAGGAAGTAAACTTTAATTTATCTATAATGAAAAGAAATGTGGTCTTGTATAAGACTGCACTACAAAAAAAACCCCAAAATATTAGTCAAAATACTGGACTCATAGAACTCATTAGGGGTAGTAAAAATAAAGGGATTTTTCTGCAACTCAAAACTATATTGACCTGAATTTTTCTGCTGATGTAATTTAATCATTTTTGTTTTGCCTGCCAGAGCCAAATGCTTGTCACTATGTGTAGCCCTAGAGCCAAAAAGAATGCACAGCTCATGTAATACGGTAAGTGCTATCTCCAGTCAGGAAGTTCCTCCTGTGATATTTAAGTGCCAAAAAAAGATGATCTGCAAAGTGAAGACAAGTACATAGAATTCCTGAGTATCTGAAACTGCCAACAAGACAAATTGTTTTTATAGTAAGTGCCTAAGAAATGCATTAGTACCACTTCCACTTGGAAGCCAAAATGAATGCAATATAAGAGCAAAACAGCACAATCTGTTGTAAAGCAAGGCTATGGCAGGCAATGACACTGTTGGCATATGCAGCATAAAGGAGGAAATGGAGAAAAGTTGTCCTGGGTGTGGAGATAACCAAGTCAGTACCATTAGAGTGAGCTGCAACTCTGGCTTGGTTTAGTTTTACAAATAGACACATCCAGAAGCATCGAATCCTGCAAGCTGCACAGCAGGAGGCCAAGACTGTACTCTGAGTTTGCACCCTTTTCCTTCTGCAACATATTTTCAAATGAATTAATGTCAGGTTGCAACAAATGCATTCAGCTTCACTGGATAAATACGTTTGCTTGATTGATGTCTCTGGTACTGAGACAGAAATGAATAATGCTAAGTAATTGGAAACCCTCTTGTTTGTCTTTGGTTTATGTTCCATCTAGCCTTCACAGTGATTTTTTCTATGGATTGTCATTCATGATATTCCTGATATTTAACAGTTAATTAAAAGTGAAAATTGAAAGCCTTATTTTTTTAGATAACTTTTAACTATCTTCAGTTTTAATTGTCTGAAAAAAAGGCCTCAGTCAAAGTTCTCTCTATTTGTTTATGTATCTTTTTGCAAAGGTCCTAGATCAACTGGACAGATATCTTTTATATAAATTCAATTATCATTGATGCTTTTTCAACTGGTTTCTTTGACAGCTAAAAAGGATGCAACACTGTGTGTTTTTAGGTATCTTCAAAACTAAGAGGGTAAGAAAATTCAAGTTTCAATAGTTTTTTCATTAAAATAAAAAAATCTGTTGAAGGATCAGACCTTTTAGATAGTTTAATTTGTTTGTTTTCTCATAACACGTTTATTGCTAACACAGTTTGTTAAGAATTGGAAATCAGATTATAGACTTAGTCCCTTTCACTAGGAACTTTGCATCACTGGTATGAAAAAAAAGTTCAAAATAATCTGGAAGTAATTTTATTTTAAATTTTTTCCTTTATAATTTGATCAATATTCTTAATATGTCTACTAATGTTTGTGCTAAACTTTTACTTATATCGGCAAATTTTTTATTTCTCTGAGTTTATAGCAAAGTTCTTTCTCTGTTCATAGGACCTATGCATATTTTCATGGAAGGTCTTTCACAATATTCAGCAGATGGCTCAGAATTTGAAAAAGAACAAAAAAGGAAGCAATAGACAGACACTTTCACTGCCATAGAGAAAAAAATATTATATAACCATTCAATTGAAAACATGGTAAGAAGCCCAGTCAAAACTTCAATATATCTCCATCTCTATCTATATATCAAGAGCACATTGCCAGGCCACGTTGAACTTCTCATCCACTAATACCCCACATCTTTCTCCTCAGGCTACTCTTGATCCCTTCCTTCTTCACCCAGCCCGTTACTTGTACTTGGGATTGCCTGACCCAGGTGCAGGACCTTGCACTGCAGGACCTTGCACTTGGCCTTCTTGAAATTCATGAAGAGTGCACAAGCTCACCTCCCAAGCCTGTCAGGGTTCCTCTGGATGACATCTCGCTTCCCTCCAGCATATGGACTGCACCAGGCATCTTGGTGTCACTGAGCACTGAGGGTGTGCTCAGTCCCACAGTCCACGTCACCGACAAAGACAGCGAACAGCGCCAGCCCCAATACTGACCCCTGAGGAACACCACCCATGCCTGGTCTCTACTTGGACATCAAGCCATTGACTGCAAGTCTTTGAGTGCATCCACCCAACCAATTCCTTATTCACCACATATTCCATCTGTCAAATCAGTGTTCCAATTTAGAGACAAGGTTGTCAATTAAAATCATTAAACAGTGTTAAATGTTTTGCACAAGATAGTTTACATCAGTTGCTCTTCTCATATTCACCAATGCCTTAACCATGTCATAGAAGACCACCAAGTTCATCAGGCACAATTTATCCTTAGTGAAGCCATCTTGGCTGTCATCAATCACCTCCTTATTTTATACTTGCCTTATCATACTTTCCAGGAAGATCTGCTTCATGATCTTCCCAGGCATGGAGATGAGACTGACACCTGTATCTTCATTTTATTTCTTTTAAAAACTGGGGGTAAAGTTTCCCCTTTTCCAGTCAGTGGGAGCTTCGCTGAAGCAGCAAAAATTCTCAGATATGCCAGATCTCAGCTTAGCCACTTCATCCGCCTGCTCCCTCAGTACCCACAGATGCATCTCATCAGGTCCCATGGTTTTGTGCACTCTTAGGTTCCTTAGGTGGTCTCAAACTTGGACTTCTCCTACAATGGGAGATTCTTCATTCTCCCAGTCCCTGACTTTATGTTCTGTTACTTGAGCAGCATGGCTGGGATATTTGCCATTGAAGGCCAAGGTAGAAAAGTCTTCTTCATCTTCTTCATCTCCTGGGTAACCAGGTCTTTCAATTCCTTACAGAGAGGGTCTAAATTTTGCCTAATCTTCCTTTTATCTCCACCATATCTATGGAAGTTTTTCTTGTTGCCCTTGATGTTCATGGGTCGATTTAATTCCATCAGGCCTTTAGTGTTTGTGTTCTGGTCCCTGGCTCCTCAGTTAAGCTCTCTGTATTCATCCCTGGCTATCTGTCCTTGATTCCACCCTCTCTAGTCTTCCTTTTTGTGTTACAGTTTGATCTTGTTCATCCACACAGGCCTCTTGGTGTTTATGCCTGTCTTTGTCTTAGTTGGAATGCATTGCTCCTGAATGCACTGGTGAGCAGATCCTAGAATATTAGCCAAAAGATTGACTATAGGCTGACTATAGCTATAATAGATAGATAGATAGATAGATAGATAGATAGATAGATAGATAGATAGATAGATAGATAGATAGATAGATAGATAGATGATAGATAGATAGATAGATAGATAGATAGATAGATAGATAGATAGATAGATAGATAGATAGATAGATAGATAGATTTATATAACAAGAGATAGATTTATATAACAAGAAGTTTTAGCTGGGCATTGTTTCTCATACATTATGAAATATTTATTCTTTCACATGTATTTATGTATATATTCATAATTAAAATACTAACAAAACACAATTTTTTTAATCAATGTGTACGTTTTCATTGCTTCAAAGGCAAGGGATTCTCAGAGTGTTATTCATTCATCATAACCAGCATGAGCACTAAAAGATATAGTCAGTCAATAGTGTGTGCAGGATGTCTGTGCTGCAATTTTGCTGCATGTTTGCAGTACTAACTCCTTGATTTCGTTGCCTATATGTTAAGAGGTGTTAAACTGGAAGGAAGCACACCAGAATACAGAGGTAAGGGATAGTTTGCTCAAGGATCTTCCTAGTTGTCTTGTCTGCCACCTAGTGTCAAGCTAGCTGATCATTCTGATGCTGTAGGGGGGTGTTAATATTTATTTGTTAGCTATGAATCAGTTGGGGGTTCACACTGAAAAAAGCTTCTAAGTTTCAAGATAACACTAAATGCAAAACAAAAAAAAATATTGGGCTTTGAGCCAACATTTTCTGAAACTGATATTTAATATTACACATGCAAATTTTGAAAGCATAAGAGAAAAAAGAGTTTAAACCCCCAGCAAATACAATTTTTAGGCTAATATTAAAATGAAATTTCAAAATTTAGGTGGAAAAAGGGTGCTTATAGGCATATGAAAATCTGAGTAGCCTAATTTTAAGGCTGTTGAACACTCATAAATCTCATTAGCTACACAAGTCTTATGGAGACCATGTCTCAGAGTAGTAGAAAATAATGATCTGTGAGAAAGACCTACATCAGTAGTTCCTATTTAGTGGCTTCTTATTTTATTTCAGGGCTAATCAGATCTGATTACTTTTAAAGATGTATTTTAACTGTTGCACAATGATTAAAATATCTCTTTCATGTTTGACTGCAAAAGTACCAAGAAGGCCTTGATGGATTTGGTCCCTATTCTTGTTAAAAAACATAGATCCTTTGTACTTTTATATACATAATCTGATCTCACCTGTTAACTAATTAGGAAGAGATTTATAAGTTGATCAACCCATAGCCTAGGCACTGAGCTCTGCAATGTCTAAGCTTCTGCCAGTTTTAAAGGCTCTTTTTCTTTCTCTTAAAACTTGTATTTTTTGCCTTTCTCTTGTCCCACTCTAGTCTATAGAAAACTTTCTTGAAAACTTGTATTTTGGAAAGTTCTGAAAAGCTGGGGAAAGAGCAGTGTCTATTGTCAGAAATAACCTGGGTGTTCAGATGCAATGTCTAAAGGATTTTCTCTTTCTCTGCAGCAGGCAGCTGCAGAAATTGATCTTGGTCTGACAGAAGGTGCCCAATACAAAAAGCTAGATACATTTCTTTGACCAAAGACAGATGTCCCTTGGTTTGCACATACCAGAAGAGCAACCATCCATCTTCTGTTTTTCAAGTCATTCTAGTAATCTTATGAAGAGATAAATTGGAAACTAATCTTTTGTTGTGATCACTGACTAAGCTATCCAAAACTTCATTCAGACTGTGAAAGAATCTTTTCAAAAGATTGGGCCTCCACAGGTTATTTTTGGGTCAGAAGAACAAACTTTGATGGCACTTCCAATATATTCCTCTTTTGTTTCCAAACAGAAACAGCTGACCTCAGGACTTGGCACCTGTAAGGCTGCAGATAGTGTAAGTAACCCAATATTAGAATGTGCAGCATTCTGAAAACAAAATGTGATTTATTTGCATGCAGAAGTTGTATTCACTGACAAGAAAAATAAAAATAAATCTTGCATACTCTCCTGCCTATGCTTGGCATTTTCCTCACATCTAGATAAAGACACAGGTAGCTCTGCCTCCATTTTTGTCTGCTGTTAGACCCATTTTCTTGCTGTTTCTCAGCCATTTCTATCATCCACCTGACTGATTCAGACTAGTCACTGACAACTCTTCCACATCCCATCCTGCAGGATAGAACTGTTACCTAAGTAAGCCTTTTGGTTTGGGTGGTATTTTTAACTGCTATTAAAGTGATGAAGTCATAGGGTCACCTTTCCTTACCTGTTACAGTGGCTTTTGTGTGCAGATGATTATCAATCTACTCCTCAGTCAAACTTTATACTGCTTTATGTAGTTCCAGATTTTCCACATTATGTGTCAAATGCCATAGGAAAAACAAATGATGGTATAATAAAACATTATTTATCATCAACAAGTGTGTGCTAACCGCTGATACAATTAACAACTAACAGCAACATTCCTGAGTTAAAATATTACGTAATTTATTCTATTTTATTCAACAGTTTTTCTTAAGAAAGAGAAATACGACGTGAATTGGAATAATTAATCAATCTCAAATGTAGTTAAACAGTGATGATTCAATATAACCAGAAGATAGTTATACATATGGATATGTATAAAAACCATTAAAATCATTAAACTGGTGTGGTGGGAATAAATATTATTTTGACATTCTCTAAGCATGAAACATTGCCTCATCAACAAGATAAGATACAGGGCCAAACAATTTCCCTCTTGAAGGGAACTCCTCTCTTAGGAGATTTTATTGCTATCTGACTTGAATAAAATAACTTAAAATATTCAGTAAAAAGCAGAAGATATAGATATTTCATGTTTAAAAGTAAATTAACCATAATACTGAATTAGTTCAAAAAGATTGTACTTACTACAGTCTTAGATTTTTCTTCTTACTTGACGATAATTACAATTGCTGTTGACCAGTGAACTAAATAACTGACACTAACAATAAAGTCAAGAGCAAGAATGAGATAAAAATTAAAACTATTTCTACTGAGTTGAAATGTAGGCAAAGCAGGTTTTTTTGCATTGTTAGAATCAATGTGACTAAATCCTGAACTATTTACTTGTATAGTGAGAGAGTGACCTTTCCTATCCAAATTATAATAGTACTACAATTTTGCAAATTCTAAAATGAAATTCTTCTCAATAAGAAAATAAATATATGCAATATAATTGAACACGTATAGGATACATTTGTTTAAGAGTTCTCCTTCCCTTCCCTTCCCTT
>VZRX01009768.1:64467-99433 GCA_013398075.1 Notiomystis cincta | reverse complement strand
GGTGTCAGCACAGCCCTGTGCACCACTGTCATCAGGGTACCCTTCTGGTCCCATTTTAAAAAATAATCATTTATTATTAAAAAAATTTAAATATAAATATTTTTATTTTATTTTCCCTTTGCAGTACAAATACAGTTGGTGTCTTAGGTATAGTGGAGACTAAGAATTCGAAGAGACTTTCTGGATTATTTGAATCCCCTACTTGAGCCTCTGTTCCCTGGTGGAGCCACAGGGGTATCTCACACACAGGATGAATGGCAGTCCACCAAGCTGATCTTTAATGTTTTATTTTCTCTCTTCTCTTCTCCCTGGTTGATAGTTACCCAGCTGTACATGGATTTAGGTACAGCATCAGCTCTGGAGCAGTGCACTGCACTGCACTGCTGCCTGGCACACCTGGGGAGTTTGTCTGCCACACACAGGTGGCCATAGTGCTGAATATTGCATACAGATCTGTCAGCTGGTACCTTGGACTTCCTGTGACAGGCAGTAGCTCTCATCCATCTCCAAGTAACATGTTCAGGTTAGGAATACAGCACTGTTAATGAGGAATTATGGAATGCTTAAATATGTAATGTGCAAGTAGTGTTATTTTAATAATGGTAATAATGGTGACTATATCTTGAATGATGCAGAAGAAGCACTGCAGTGATGCATGCTGGTTTTCCTACAAGATATGAAAACAACTTTTTTTACTGTACTGGGAATTGAAAGATTTGAAATCTGTTCTAAAATGCTTTATTTTATCACCTTTGATTAAAGCATAATTTAAGTTTTTTGGTCTTCAGGTAACTTACAGTGTGGTAGTGATCTCTTGTGATTATAATGCACAGTTTAAAAATTAGTACTACTTAGGAAGATAACAATTTAGAAAAAATAAACATATTTTTCCAAGTGATGTTATAAATTCTCACTGCATTGGAATGAGAAACAGAAAAATGTTACTTTATCAGTTTCTTTTCTGTGATATTTTGAATTATTTAAAAATATGCAAAGGCCCAGAGAGTTCACAACAGATACTCTCTGTTCCAGACTTCATTATGGACTTTGGCAAACAAGTTTTACAGAATAAAGATGAGTCAAGGGCAGCCTTGGGTGCCAGGGGTGACTTAAGCCAAGTGAATTGATGCTATGCTCTCTACTTTTCCTATATAACTATTTTTCCTCTTTCTTTATTTTCTGTATCTTTCTCTTCCCTAGCACATAGTTATTTTCTGGTTTTCTAGCATTAATTTCCCCTTAGCTTACTTTTTCTGTAGCTTCATCCTGCCATGTTATTTGTTTTCGGGTTTTCTTCCCTTCAATCTCTTTTTAGCCTTTTTCTTTTTTGGATGTTGTTATCTTAGCTCCATAAAGACAGAATTCTAGAAAGTGTTTTACTGCATGTTCTGCCGTTTTTTTCAAGTTCTGAGTCAGACTCCCAGCCCCAGACCATGTCATTGGCCTGTAGTTCCCAGTCTGAAGACACGTGACATTTGCATTTCTTTTCAGACTTGGTGAATAGTCTCTCTGCTTCAGCCTCCCAAACTCTATGAATAAATTGTTGGACCTCTAGCTGAAATGTTGCTGAATCACCCATCTATTCAAATGCAGAGCAGTCTGGCTGGGTACAGCCAGCCTCATGTTAGAGCTGTAAGAGATAAAACCCAAAAGGGATGGTGACACAGTTAAGAAGAGATTTCTTCTCATTACTCATATCTCCTCCAAGCTTGCAGTGATTAACTGGTTTTACATGCAAGTCTAAATTTTGCATCTTCTACTTCTAAGTAAATTTAAATAAATAAAACTCTCAAAAATAATTTGAGATTATTTGATAAAGAGAAACATGAATGATGATTTAGAGCTAACACAGCAAAGTAGGAAGGACAGCAACTACTGAGCATTTGTGCAAAGGAAAGTGTTGTGGAATGGCTGTAAGGGAAGAAAGGATTACTTCTCTGTAAGAGACCTGAAAGCCCTCTCCACTTTTGGATGTCAGCAGCTGTGGTTCTAATTCTCAGCCATGGCAAACACAGCAGGCAGCTTTTGTTGAGATATTGGCCCATGAGCCTGTAATTGTGGCTGTTGTTTCTAGTTTGATGGCATTTATCTATGAATTTCTTGTTTATTAAATAGGGAAAATACCATTTTTTTTCCAGATTAGTCTTAATTCCTGGTGCTTCACAGACTTATGAAGAGTATTTGAAAACCATGAATTAAAAAAAGCTAAAAATCCTCTTTATGTCAGTCCAGACAAGAAGAATACTGTAGTTTCTCATAAGTAACATTTGTTGCATCACTTGATCTTGGGAACAAAACAAGAGAACTATGGAGACACGTTGACATTTGGGAATAAAAAAAAGGTAAGTACAATACTCAAATTTATGCTAAAACTCCATGCTCATTATCTTAATTTAAAAATATGTCACAAAACATATGCATTGTAACTATTGCCTGCCCTGAGTCAAGAACTCTTTAGTGTCTCATGCTCTGCCAGTGAGGAGGGGCATGAGAATCTGGTAGGGAGCAGAGCCAAGACAGTTGAGCAAACTGGCCAGAGGGATATTCCACACCAGAGAACAGCATGCCCAGGGTATAAACTGGGGGAATCACCCAGAAGGAGAACAGGGTCTGGCATTAATCAGTGGGTGGTGAGCAATTGTATTGTGCATCACTTGTTTTGCCTTGGTTTTATCTTCATCATCATCAAGGTTATCATCATCATTATCTGCTTCTTCTTTGTTTAAATTATTAACCTGTTCTTATCAAAATGTACAATTTTTACTTTTGATTCTCCTCCCCATTCCACTGTGCTGTGAGGATGAACCAGCAGGTTTTTTGGTGCTTAGTTGACATCTGGGCTTAAACCTCAGCAGTCCTTTTGGCCCACGGTATGGGGCCAGAGGGTTGAGATAATGACAGCACTGTTCCAGCTACTGGGATGAAAGTAACTCCACTCCAGCCAAAACCTGGACAACAGTGAAGCAATAGAGCAAAAATTTGATGGTTCTGATAGTTCTGACACATTTGAAAATTTATTTGATTATTTTATCATCACGAGAATTATACTGAGCTGCTTCAGGAAGTGTTCCTCTAGAGGTTTATTGCCAGCATGTCAAAAAATTCCCAGAACTTGGTTACATTTTTAACAAAGTGTTTAATGGCAAGGAAGAATTTTAAAAAGGCTTAAGAAATTTTATATTTTAGATTTGCTACATTTTTAATCAAGTTGCAAATACAGGAAAATGGTGAAAGAAAACTATATCCACCTTAGCAGGCAGTTCAGTGCAACATGATTTGTAGGGGGAAAGAGTTGGTGCCAAGGACCCAGCAGCTCTGTCACATTGTTAAGATTCAGTTTAAACCCAGAAGAACAAAGAGCAAAGAAAACTAATATTCTGTGTATAAAACAGAATGAACTTTGAAGGTTCAAAATACAGCCAAAAAACATGTGTCTCTGACACACATGCACTGGGACTGACTCTGTTCTGGTCCTGCTGACTGATTACCTGTCGGTGGTTGGAGCACATCAGGTGAGTCTGGGAAGTTCAGCTTTTCATTTAGGCCTATCCAGTGAAATGGAACTTGTGTGCTCCCAGGTTACCCTGAGATCTGAAACCAAATGGGGTAATTGGAAATGGCAGGAGATTTGATTCAGAAGTGCACTCCTCCTTCAGGCTATCACATTAATGTAGGCACACACAATACTAATTAAGAAGCAATGGACCAAATGGACTGAAGGAACAGGGAACACATAATCAATACAGCAATTCCTGTTATATTATGTCATGTCTTTTGTATTATTACTTTTTACTCCATTTACAATGCCATTCATTTCTAGTACAGGAATGTCTACATACAGTTGAATGCAACAGGGAAATAATATTTTTTTGTAAGAATCCCTTTATCTTAAATAAAATTTTCTTTTACTTTCTAGAACTTGATATCAGTACTTTTATAACCTCTGCTTAAAGAAGACCACAGTACTTAGAAGTAAAAGGTCCAGTAAAGAAAAACAATGGTCTTAAATGTCTTCTTATCACCAGTCATCCTAATAGAAGTGGAACAGTTGGACTTCAAAATGAACTGGGGGCTTTGAGACTGTAATTTCTCTAGTTTTCTAGGTCCCCAGAACTTCTCCCTCTTTCTCCCACTTCTTTTCCCTGTAGTTTGTTTGAGCCGTTTGTATCTATTGGAAAGTTCCCCATAGGCTGTATTTACTTTCCAGAGGGAGCATAGCATGAAGCAGTTAGCAGCTGTTTGTACTTTTATGTTTTTCCTTTTCAGAACTCCAAGGCTGCAGTTTTTGATGGCATTTTCAATACTATCTTTGCCATGCAGTTGATTGAGCCCTACTGAGTACCAAAGGCACACGACTCTCCATGTGAGATTTTGGGACTGTACATCTGAGCTGGGACTATTCACTTGGGTAAACTTCAATGAAGCCATGGAAAAGCACAAATCTGAAGCTTCTACTTGGTAGGAATGTGTTAGTCCTTTCAAAGCTTTTAATTTTGTATTTGTGTAATGAATTTAAAGGAAGAACCATTTTAAGGAATGTAATGAATTTAAGGGAAGCAAAGGGAGATGTTAAGTGTTAGGGTGTACTTACCAAGAAGATAAACACCTTTATGGTCCTCCTGTCTCCCTCACCAGGACCAGGTAATGTGGTCATTTCTGGAGCTGTCCCCACGTGCCAGGTGTAGCAGCCCACAGGATTGCCTGCATTCAGGGCAGCAGCAGAGAAGATTCAGTGCTGAGCAGCAATCAGGGGCTGCTTCATGGTTGGACCCTTTCAATTTTCTCTTAATAAGCCCAGAAATAGTTTTTGAATTTGTCAGACATCACTGAGCTGCACAAAGTTGTCAGCATGACAGGAACCCTGTCAAATATGTCCAGATGGGCTCTCATGACTGTACAGTTTGCCACACTCTCTTAAATTTCTGCTGTTTTAATTAAAAATAAAATAAGATGTGGTATTTTGGTCTGGGTTCATCCTAATATATAAAAGTTCACCTCTGTTCTTAAATGCATGGCCAGGCAGACTGTTGCCAAACAATTACAAAGAATGTCTGCAAATTGGATTCACTATGCTATCTCCAGGGACAGCTACCATTGTCAGCTCTCTGTCAGCTAAATGAAAATAATGAAATGTAAGTTACAAACAGCAGGAAAATTGGGTGAGTCATTCTATTTATACATGTAATTACATCTAAAGGTCCAAGTGCCTCGAAATTAAAAGAAGATTGGTTCTGTCAGGTGCTTAACAAGGTTTTCTTGGAAAGGGTCTTCCCAGAGAAAGCACTGCAGAAAGCATCTGTGTCAGCAAAGCCTGACACAGCTTGGCACCACCGTGTGTCAGGATTCAGGTGAGATGGTGCTGCAGTGCCCATCTCACACTGCAGTGCCAGGATACAGGTGAGATGGTGCTGGATTCAGGTGAGATGGTGCTGCAGTGCTCAGGGGCACACTGCAGTGCCAGGATTCAGGTGAGATGGTGCTGCAGTGCCCATCTCACACTGCAGTGCCAGGATTCAGGTGAGATGGTGCTGCAGTGCCCATCTCACACTGCTGCAGCAGGATTCAGGTGAGATGGTGCTGCAGTGCACAGGGGCACACAGTGTGCCAGGATTGAGGTGAGATGGTGCTGCAGTGCCCATCTCACACTGCAGTGCCAGGATTCAGGTGAGATGGTGCTGGATTCAGGTGAGATGGTGCTGCAATGCCCATCTCACACTGCTGCAGCAGGATTCAGGTGAGATGGTGCTGGATACAGGTGAGATGGTGCACAGGGACACACTGCTGCAGCAGGATTCAGGTGAGATGGTGCTGGATTCAGGTGAGATGGTGCACAGGGACACACTGCTGCAGCAGGATTCAGGTGAGATGGTGCTGGATACAGGTGAGATGGTGCACAGGGACACACTGCTGCAGCAGGATTCAGGTGAGATGGTGCTGGATTCAGGTGAGATGGTGCACAGGGACTCACTGCTGCAGCAGCAGAGTGGCCACACCGAGGAGGGGAGCAGTGACTGCACGGAGCCCTGCCTCCCTCCAGCTCTGACAGTCAGCATTAGCCAGAATTGACAAAAGGAGGTAGAAAACGCTGAGGACAAGAGGGATCTCCTCTCTTCTTTCTTTGAATCTCTCAGAAGGCCTTGGGGCTCTGGAAGCTTGGTATCAGGATGCATTGCATATTAATAATATATAAAGCACAATTAGCAGACATGGTGCTGTGCAGGCTTGTAGCTCATGCTTGGCTCCAAACTTCAGCACAGCGCTACGGGGGGATAGGGAAGAGCTACATCATAAATACAAAATAAAGGATTGATGCATTATTGAACAATTTAGTTCAGCAAGTCTTGTCAGCACAGATTTGAAGGAAAAAAAAAGAAGTTCCATGAGACATTCATACAAATAAAGTAATGGGATTTTGAGGTAGAAAAATAGCTGCAAAAGTGTTGGTTTTCCTTTCATCAAGTGATTATAATTTCTTCTAGTAAAAGCTTATAGGATAAAGGTGTTTTTTTGAATATTGATGGAGAGACAACATCTGTGGCTGTATCAACAAATATAAAAATTATAAATTGACTCTTTGTCCTAGTTGCAGCTGGGATAGGGTTAATTTTCTTCCTAATAGAAGAAAACTATTCTATATTCCTGGTATAGAGCTGTTTGGGTCTAGTATAAAAATAATGTTGATAACATGCTGATGTTTTACCTGTTGTTATTCAGTGTTTATACCAAGCTAAGAACTTTTCAGCTTCTTGTGCCCTGCCAGTGAGAAGGCTGGAGGAGCACAAGAAGCTGTGAGGGGACAGAACCAAAACAGCTAATCCCAAGGGACCAAAGGGATATCCCATAACATATGGGATCTGCTGAGCAATAAACCAGGGGGAAGGCTGGCCAGAGTCCACTGCTCAGGAACTCACTGGGCATTGGTCAGTGACTGGTGAGCACCTGCCTCGTGCATCCCTTGTTTTGCATATTCTAATTCTTTTATCATTATTATTATTTTCTTCCTTTTCTGTTTCATGAAACCACCTTTACCTCAACCCACAGGTTTTCTCTGGTTTGTTCTTCTGACTCTCTGCCCCATCCCACTGTGGGGCAGGTGGGGAGGGTGAGTGAGTGGCTCTGTGATGCTGAGCTGCCAGCAGGGGCTAAACCACAGCACACTTCCATATGAAAGAGTATAATATTATATAACTCATGACATGGCACTGAAACCTATTGCCTCACAGAAGTCCTGAGTGTTACAGATATATTATAATAGCAAGCATCAGATGTGACTAATTTTGTGTGTCCATTATAGTAGGGTGATTTTATTAACATCCAGAGTGTTTTAAAGCACTGCTAGTTGGCACTGTAATTTGTGGTGCATCTTAAATATTCACTTACAAAAGCTGAGTATTGGATGTTCCTGTTCATATAACATGAATTTTTAATGCTTTTCAAATAGCTGAAAGTGAGCCCATGTGGTACTTTATTTTGGCAGTTTATAGAATAGATTTAATAGATAGGTTGTGGAGCGTGTTTTTAATGTCCATTATTGTACTTAGGAGTATATATGTTACATTACAGATAAAATTTTGTAGTACAGTGTTGCTGTAAGAAGTTGCTGAAGGACTATCAGGACCATGGTTGCCAATTATGGTTCTTAATTTTTTTTTCTGTTGAAAAGATGACTAAGTAAATTCATTAGTAAAAAGAAAGACAGTGACAGGTTGTCACATGTATATTTGTTCTGTTAACTAGATTTGATTTTTGCTAAGAAAACATCTAGCTGCTTAAATGTCTATTTGAAATGTGGATTGCTTCAGTGAGAGAGATAAATATGATATGTGTTTCTTTTCAGCAACAAAATAAAATATAGACTGGCTGTCATTACTTGTGCATACTAGTAGCATATTTGTTCACGTTCATTTGTATATTCATCATTATTTTACCTCATTGAGATTTTAAGCCAAGCTCTCATTTCTTTAACTAGAATAATCTGCCAAGCAAAGCCCAGGTTTTCATTACTTTGAATCTTTTTTTTCCCCTGATAAATAGCATCACATTTGAATGGTTGCAGTATCTGTGCAAGGCTGAGTGGAGTTCAGCATGTCCATTCATGTGGCAAGCTCCTGTGACCTTGGTTGGATGGAGATGATCAGAGTCAAGAACATAACTCTCAAATATACTGCTAAATCCTGTCACAGGTGTTTAGGTTTAACTGATGTTTCATAAATTTTTGTTATTTCTCTAGAGGATCCCGCAGCTTAAACTTCAGTGAAAACAGCTCAATTTATCTGGACCGAGCATGACTGGTGCGCCTGTAAAAAACATCCCAAACCCCTCAAAACACCCCAACTCCCCAAAATTTTCCAAAGCCCTAGGAATAGGCAACATGGGCTTGTTCTCTTTGAACGTATCTTTTAGAACCAAATTCTTGCCATCCCAGTCAGGGGCTGCACTTCTGGGTTTGGGTAAAACAAAAGTGGTCAGCAATTTGAACCATGCCAATGGAAGGAAGTAAGTTTACCCTTGATGGACCCCAGAGTTTTTGATGGTGAAGCATTAAATTTTCCTACTTCTGTGGCTCATACAAATTCTTTGGAATGGTCATTAGAGAAAACTGACCTATATCTTGACAAATTATTGGTCCCTTCTTATAGGTGATATGCTTTTTTTAAGGAATATGAAATACCATGTTTGCTAATCTGTTGGGAGTCTCCATTGCACTCTGGGTGCTCTCATTTTCATGTGTTTTAATTCAACTTACTTTTACTTTTACTTTACTATGTTAATGCAGGTTGTATTTTAATTTTATATTAAAAAGGTAAATACTGGGATAGAGCAGATCAGTTCTTGAAGTCCCTGAGTTTTACCATTTTATTGACAACAACAAACAGTAAATTAGGTAAAATATTTGTATAGATGTTTTTTGCTTAGTATTCAAAACATATTTATCTCCTCATCTAGCAGCCTTTTCCAGTGCCTGACCTACTCATTCTTCTGAGGAATCAGATGAAAATGAATCAGTCAGTGCTTATATTTGGGGTCTGCAGCAGGAGGTTTACATTAGAAACAATCTCAGGAATGAGAGAAAAACGCATTTGTCAGTCCAAGAATGGCACCTAGGGGCATCTTAGTTTCTGAATTAAATCAAGACTTGCCTTTATCATACTTTAAACTTCTCTTCCGATTGTACCAGGCAGGCTGAGTGGCAACACAGGGAGGATGGGGATCTTGAAGGCATACTCCTTTTATTTCTGCCCCTCTGCTTTCTAGGCAGGTAGATACTTGCAGCATTTGGCAGCCCGAGCAAAGCCAAATTGTTACCGATTTGGACGGCAACGTTTCACAGTTACAAATGTTGAAAGCTTTCTGTTGAAAAATTGCTCCACATTTTTCTCTTCAATCAACAGCTACAGGGGTCCACTAATACTCTCTACAGGAAAAGTGTAGCTGTTTAACAGACTGCTTGTAGGTGAAAGGTTTTTGCTTCAGCAACTCGTTACACTTTTACATAAGTTACACACTTTTATATCATACTGGAATATTACAGTAAACCATCAAGATGCAAATAATTTTTTCCCACTGCACATCTGTTTCAGGGTATTCTGGCTAATGCTGAGCACTAAAAGACATCACCTTCAAATCAATAACCCGTTTTTCAAGTGTTGTTTAATAAAGGAATATCCTGCTAACACATAGGGTTTCTTGCTCTTATACTAAATAATTGGTCATGTGGCACTATACCAGATTTCTCTTTACAGACTTCTATTCCCCAGTGAATGGTGTGCCAGTGTGTTGTGACCTTCACATCAAAAATTCCAGAGGTAAAAGACCTTTGAAAACTCTTTCAAAACAACCCAAATAGTAACAGTACAGCTCACTTCTGTATATACAATTGTTTACACATAAAGGAGGATCATACCTGGAAGAAAACCCCACACTGCAGGTTAGCCACCAAAGGTTTTCTGCTCTTTCTTCCAGATACAGAGCTAAAAAGGACTTGAGCAGATATTTAATCTGAGGTCCAGCTGTTAGACTAGATCTGCATTGCTGGCACTGCTTTCACTGGGAAGAACCGGAATTTTTGCCAGGTGCAGCACTATATGCTCACCTCTCCTTGTGGATCTTGTCAAATTCAGATCAAATGCCCTTTGAGATTTAATAGGTTTGGTATTTAGTTCTTAAAAGCTGGTACTTAATCAATTAATCAGATTTTAATACTACTCCCAGAGCATTACTGACTGGTTTTAGACTGCTAAGACTTTTGACTGTACAAAGTAGAAAAATCTGGTGGTGACCAGATATTAAAGGAACTGAAATGGTGATTGTCCAAGTACCTAATCTCACTATAAACCACTGTCTGCCCATTGTGGGGGCAGTGTTACCTCCTTTCTGTCAGTGTGATTGGCCCTGTCTACCTGCTGGAAAACTTGCTGTGTAGGAGCACATGCTCTGGCAATCACTGCATTAAATATCATGGCAAATGCTATATTTTCTGGACTCCCTATAGGCAGCAGGTAATTTTGAGGTAACACAAAGTTTGGCATAAATTGCTGTTCACTCTATGTTGAAGGACACCAGGGCATAGAGATAACACTTAAGATAGTATCATGCTTACTGAGAATATAGAATTTTATCTTTATGTGTTTATATAAATAATAGAATAATTAAAAGTTTGTATAAATCATTGGGTTCTGGCCCTACAGGTCTAAGAGAGGAAGAGATAGGTAGATAACAAGTATGTGTGCTTATGTAGGAGAATGTGCAAAGCTAAAAAATGTTCACACAGTACCAATTGCCAGAAGACAAACATTGGAAAAGTCATATGGAGGTCCTTCTAACAAAGCTTTACCTCATTAGCTACTGCATTTTTCTGCCCCATATTCACACACACAGTATCAGATTTGTGACAACTTTTACACTGGCTCAATCTATAACACAGGGTATTCCAGTTTTTCAAAGTATATACTTTGATCAACACATGGATAACAAAATGGTTGCTAGGTTACTCTGCAGTAAAGTCTCAGATACTGCTGTGTAGCCTTATTTCTAGTGAAAAAATTAATTGATTCTTTGTTAATATAGCCTTTTAATGGTAAGATCTACAAATACTTGAAGATTGCATTATGTTTCGGTAGGTAATTGCTGGTTTAATGTCTAAAAAGATGAAGATAAAATAGCAGAAATGCAGTAACTATCAATGCAATTTCACCTCCACAGATACAATATTTTTATTAGTTACTTCTCACTGTATTGTATGCTGGTTTTTTTTCACACTGGGACAAGACATGGGGAGAATTTTGGTAATTTCTGTGCATAAAGACATTTTCCCTCGCAGTTTGCAGCCCAGACACTACAGCAGCCTGTGAAGACAAAGCCTCCTGAAAGTCAAAATATGGTTTTCTAAAGCATATGAAGAAAAGAGCTTCCAGATGCTTATCCCATCCATTAAGAAATCCCATGCTTTAGCTGAGTCTTGTTGAGGTGTACTCCTAACTCCACTAAAGCAATTGCAAAATTGCCATTTGCCTCAAAGCAGAAAGAATATTAATCTCAGCATTCCTCAGAAGGGTGACTCTTGAAGTCCAGGTGTATTAGAGCAAGAATATACCCCAAAAGGACTAAAGAAAGAACCTGTCACTTGAGCCAGGTCCCAGGAGCTGTGCTACACTTTCTCAGCTGGCAGTTAATGAAGGTGTGTTTTACAAATACGATCCTGATTCAGAGGCATTTCTGTTTCAAGGTTCTGTGCTAGAAATGTATTAACAATATGACTTTGCTTCAGCTGCTGGGGATTTGATTTCACACATTAATTTCTCTTTTTGTGGTTATAATTTTCACAACAGAAACTGAGTGTAGTTCTCCATGCTTTGTTGATTTGAGAGTACTTAGAAGCCCAAGGGTTATTAGCAGCTTTTGTGAGACACCTCCACGTTGTGTGCATGTGCACCCACACACTTCTCAGGTAAGAACTGGAGTTCAGTGGTTTGTTTTACTTTTAGCAACCTCCTCTGTACTTTTATTTCTGGTCTCCTGAGGCTGAGATATCTAGGTAGCTCTTGTGAAATAACTGTCTTGTTTTGACAAATACATTACATTCACCTACACTTCTTGGTAGTCTTCTGTCTAAACTTGCTCACAAATATATACCTCTGGACTGGATGGGAACAAATTCTGATACAAAGTTCAAAAGAAGACTCACAAGAATCCTAAAATAGTTTGTACCCTAATTGATTTTCTTACTTTTTTAATCTGTTCTTGAAGCTTTATGTATTTTTCTCTTAGGACTTATACCCTTTAGAGCAGTTTAGTTATTCCTCTGCTCTGGAAACTCTCAGTGTACACATTTTCAAGGCTATCAACTCTTTCAAATGACTAGTGTCTGGCATCCATCAATGATGAATCTAGGCAAATAACTAATAAAACTAAATAAACCTGGGACTTACTGGATGACAGGCAGCTAGAGGATAACTGCATATGCTTTTGGATATCTATCTGTCCCTGGCAGAATTAATTTCCTGGACTCATACATGGTGGCACACAGTCGTTAAATTAATTTTTTGGTTTAGTGTTGGTTTCTATGCTATTTTCTGATTCTCAGCATATTCATGTAGGCTAAAACCACTGAAAAATAAGGAAAGATTTTTAAATTGTGTATCCAGCCAATGGTTAGCTTGATATACACACTTCTTCTGCACATATGTGTAAATCTGGACACTGAAAAGCATGTGTGGCACATCTACACTGGTCTTGATAGGTGGTAATTTCTCATCCTACTCTGGGTGCTCTGGCTCAAAAAAACACTGCATTCAGGAACACCTGCAGGCAAAGAGCAGGGTGTGCACACACACAGAGGGTAGAAATAGGACTAAATGAGGAAATAGGATAGACTGCTGTGACCAAGCTTAGGCCTCTGGTAGACAGGTGAATGGACCAAAAGCCTGTTTACATGACTGACTGCTTTAATGCTCTTTGTCCATTCTGTTCCTGCCTTATTAACCCAGATCCTTCCCTTTCCCCACCTTTGGTCCTTCCTCTGAACATCCCATAGGAAGTCTTTTGCATTTCCACAATCCCCTTAAATGATCCCATAATAAGTTTTGAACAAACTCCAAATTCTCTTCTCCCACAAGCCACAATAAATTCTGCATCCCTGTGGACAGCCAGCCCTTAGATTGCATGGCATGGCCTTGGAGAGAGATATTCTCCTTCATCCATCTCAGAGGATTTTGCTCCATGAAGAGTGGGCTCCTCAACCTCCACAGATGACTCTGGAGTAACTAATTTGAAGTGCTCTGTTTTCACCAATCAGGCTACTGAGGTTTCTTTTCCTCACATGCTGTTCATCTGTTTCTTACTGGTATTTGAGTATATTTTGATTAGTATGTAATCAGATCACCTAAAAGAACTCAACAATCATAGACATATATGTACTTAGCTGTGGGTAACCTGTCACTTGCTGTGCACTAAGTGATGAACCAAAATATTCCACAATGAGTTCATGAGATTGCAGTACGTAAGAAGTATCTCTTTTATAAACAGGTTTGTTCTTCTAATCCTAATCATCACCAGTCTAAAACCTTCTCTATGATTAAGAAGGTTTATATTACAGCATGTCACATTTGAGTAAAGCATTTTCAGAACATTTTCCCAGAGTAAGAAAGGTGGAGCAGCAGAACAGCCTTTCCCATGGACACGTGGTGTCTCTCTCTTGACAAAAACCTTCAAGCACAGGCTCAACACACGAAAGTGGGGAACAACCTGTGTGTAGCAGATCACAAAGGATAGTCCAGGAACAGACAAGATGATGTCCTGAGGGCCTTCACAGCCCTGTGACACTACCACTAATGTCTCCACATAGATTAGAATTCCTTATGTGAATCACAGTTTGAAAGTTTGGCTCAGGTCCAGCTAAGAAATCAGAGACATTTTTAAAAAAAGACTTGTTTTTAAAAACTATATTCCATGGAGAAGACTATGGGCATTGAAAACATACTTTAAAACTGAAGGTTGCTTCATCAGCTCTATCACTCATAACCAAGTGATTGTCATTATCCAGGACCTGAATAACCTGTGTGATCTGTTATTCAAAAAGTATGACTACTCTTCATTTGAATATTGTTATGCTAAAAAAAGTCTGGATCTCTGAGAAATTTTAGAATTATCATTAGTTGCTTTGGCTTTTTAAAGTAAAAAATAACTTTTGGAAGAGATTTTACATTTCAGTCTTCATATACCAGAACTGTAGACTTTCAGATAGTGTAAAGCTATAAAGGCTCACTTTTTATTGTAGACAAGGAGACTAATAAATCTGGAGGTCAGGGAGTATTTAGAAACAAACAAAACCCTAGACTCCACAGCTTTTTCAAAGTTCATCCAAAAACTTAGGTAGAGTTTGACTTTAACAGTCCCACTGAAATACTTGAATTAGTGTTCCATAGTAACCAAAGTTGAATTGTTTAAAACAAAATAATATACTTGAAAAGCTCCCATATCTTATATAGTTTATTTTGTTTTGATAAATATATAATTCCTCTATTAGTGAAAAGTAGTAGATGGTAATTCTTAAAGAGCAATTAAAACAATTGGTGATCTCACTTTCAGTCCACTTAAAGTGAAGAACAGTAACTACACACAGCAGATGAAAACTGTTTCCACATTTGTAATACAGCTTAAAAAATGGCTGGAAGTCACAGTTCACTGACTGAACTTGGTCTAACTATCCAGGCACTTATAAGCACACTTGAGAATGTGTAAAGACTCCCTGGGCTTTCCCTTATGCTTGTTTATGATCCTATCCAGCAAGTGCATGAGATGATCCTCGGTCATACATCTTGATTTAAGAATAAGAAGGGTAGGAGTAAGAATAAAGCTTTGGATAAAACCAAGTTAGATGAGGTATGCAATGAATGCCAGTTTCAAGGTGACCTCTAATTTTGAATGCTTGATGTCACTGTGTGGGGCTTGTGTGCTGCAGTGCTGAGTAGTCAGAGATGTCCCTGGGCCAAAGAAGCCAGTGTAATGCTGATGAAGAAAAGGCTGTCATAAACACAAGGTTATTTGTGTGTGTTTATTATTTTTAGAGGCTGTTGCTAACAAACTAGTCACATTTCTTATTATCTCTGCATCTGTATTACCTGTGGGTAGTTGTGCCAGCGAAATGAGCGAATTGGATTTAGCTCCAAATTCACCTCACCCATCAGAATGTGACCTGCAGTGTGCATAGGTAGGCTGACAAATAACACTGTCATATATTTCATTTTCTCAGTGTTTGGGGGTTCCTTCAGTAACCCTTCCATAAGTGATACAATAGCCCTAGATAAGCATGTAGCAAATCAGTTCTGACACACTGAAAATAAATTTAGGCTTAATAAAGACTTTATTGTTCATCCTTGCTTTCAGATCAGGCAGTGGCTTAGGCTTTCATGGTGCTACAAACCAGCTAAAAAAACCACAGCTGCTGTAAACTGGGGTCCAGAACTACTTGTAAATAAAGTGAAATGTTGGATGCAGGGCTGGTGAAGCTGTGTGGATGGGGATAAACATCCTTCCTCTCTCCCCATGAGGCTGAGGCTGCTGGAGCCCACCCTGAGAACACAGCTCCCAGTTGTCACTTCCTAAATTTCCTCTCTGGTCTCTGATAGCCAGAGAACTTCTTAATGGGGGTACATGGGGCCTTGACAGCAACTCAAAGGAACTTAAATTCAAAGCAGTCCATAATTTTTTAAAGCATTTACAGATACATTTTTTTCCCTGTATTTGAAAAGGGAACTATCCCCAGGGGGAATGCATTATTACTGTTATTATTTACAGTTGGTATAGTCCCTTTAAGTAGAACTGATGCATGCAGAGGAAGATTTCTCTAATGACAGCTCAGCCTTCCTGCAGTCATCCTTGTCTTGGGTGGGTTATGAGGCTTTTGGACAGGAGATGGGTCCCAGTAGGTGTATTCTGGTGCCACTGAGTGTTGCCAGTGAAGAGCACTATAACTAGACAACATTAGCAATCCTTACCCCCAAAAGCTTTCACTGTGTAGTGTCACCCTTCAATGTATGCACTGTAAATGCAATGACTGCAGGGTCAAAGTAAAACCACATTATGTATCAAAATTACCCCACAGATAATCTTTCCTTTAGTCATTTAGAGTCTAGAAGAACAAGTAGATTCCTTTTTCAACCAGCTGAAAAGGAATAAAGTTAGAAAAGTTAAAGGACAAATGCCTAATTTGAGGGCACAGAACATGAGTGGGAAAATATTATTGGGAACTCTTGTTAAGGATTCTGTAAAGTTGCATAAGAAAAAGATGAAATGTTTCATAATTAGACTGAAAGTGTCATCATGTTCTTGGTTTTCTGTGAGACATGAAAGGGAAAATCACTTTAAACTTATTTCTGAATCATATAATAGATTATTCTCCCCTTAGGTCAGAGAAACATTATGTGTCTTAGAAGAAAAAACTTCTGACACTCCTGTTGTTTTATGAAGTCCCTCCTTTGATAAAGTGGATGAAGAGGGAACACTTGCCCATTTTATCAGTGGTATCAACAGGACTTGCTGTTCCTCTGTCAAGTCCCTCTTTGTAATTTGCTAGAGACCTAACAAAATCTGACTAAAGGTTTACATCTCTGTTCAATGAGGCCACGAGCCAGCTGCAGTCCTGAATGCATATTGGATGTTCAACAATGTACCACAAAACCCATCCCTCTCTGCAACTCCACTATTTACACTGGGCCAGTGCAGGCAGCCCCTGTTCTGGGCTCTTGCCATGCAAAATAAGAAGAGTTGTGTGTAGGACAGCAAAACATAGCACAGAATACACAGATGTGCCAGATGTAAATTTATTTTTTTAAAGAAAGAATGAAAGAGGTTTATAACATGCCATTGGGTATTTTTTCCTTGTGTTCTGTGTTTGTTTTCCCTGTCCTGTTGAAGGAAAGGGAGGGTTTGCAGGAGTGATGGAGCTGTCTGCTACAGAAGCTCGCTGAAGGACTCCCAGTTAACACCTGACACCTCCTGCAGCTGCCCTGCTCTCATTCCTCCTACTTGCTGAAAGTTCCAGCGAAGCCTTCAGAAAGATGGCAGGTGTCTCTGCTGCTGATCCCACTGCAAAATCCCTGACTGAGCAACCTGTATTTTTCCAGTACTGAGGAAAAGGAGCTAAAGTGTCTCTCAAAGCCAAGAGAAAGAGAAGTAGATGTGTGCTGGCCAGGGTCCACAATGTACTATTATTCTTGGGATTTGGTGTTTTTTATATTTTCTTTGTTATATAGCAGTCCTTTTTTTTTTTTTTCTGTCCTATTAACCTTGTAGCAAAATGTCTTTTACTTGGATTTTCCTGATGCTGAGAGATTCTTATTCACTTTACTTTTGAAGATAGTATTATCTCAGTCAGCACCTTATCAAGTTGACTATTGCTGTACTGTTTTTCTTCTGTGTACTTTAAACATCTGTTGTAAAAAAATCCTTTTCTCTGATAACTTTCTTGGTAGGTAAAATTGCTTTCTGCTCATTGTTTTATGTCATCTATACCACTACAGATTACATTTTGAGATCTACCATACTGTATGTAGTAATGATTGGAAAAAGAACTCATTTTTATGATAGAATTTCAGTTACTCACTTTATTGCTTTATTCTTAGTTTAGGTTCATGCTAATTTAGCAAAAGATGCAATTTACAAGGTGGGATGTTACCTTGTTCTTCCCATCAGCTCATCTCTGCTTACTCTTTCCTTTACTGCCCCTCTCACTCTCTTTCTTACAGATGCAGCTTTTCATTTACATCTCCAGCTCCTGCACTTTCTCCAATGATCTATTCTTTTCCTTTTGTTTTGATTTTCTTTTTACATTCTCTTTCCCTTATGATTTTTCCTCATTGCCATAGACTCCTCCAAACTCACAAATGGGAAAAAACAGGAGACAAAGCCTCCTGATCATGCCCTGTTTACTCCACAATGCTATTGAAAATCTAATTTTCTTTGCCTCTCCCTTGGTCTGTGCACCTCTGTTTGACCCTTTCTATGCTTCTCTCTCTCCTACAACAAGCACACGTTCATTTTTGTTGTTCCAAGACCTTTCCCTCCTGCCAAGCTGACTCTCCTGGGAAGGAGGTTTTAAGGATGCAGTGCTTGGGTAAGCCTGGATACACCCAACAGGGGAAGTGTTGCCCTGTGCTGTTAGATCACGTGGTTTTGGGGCATAATATCACATGTTTATTATATTATTTACTGATCACAGCATACCACTAGCCCAGGCATAAAAAAAATTTGCATTCATAAAGCAAACAATAATTATAAACATCTCTCAAGAGGGTAGAATATTCTTGTTTCTAACTTGAATTTTAAGTATTTTAATTGAAGGCTTAATTATTTAAATTTTCTCAATATACTTTTTTTTTCTGTCAAGAGGATTTTTTAAAATCAAATTGAAGGCTCTGAAGACATGTTGTTTGTAATAATTTGTCATTATTGTTAGAGGTTTAAATTGTGTTGTATATGTTAATCACTGTCCTTTTGATAGGAAATCAAGAATAAAATCCTTATCAGAAGACTCTGCCCCAAAGAACTTATTATTTTTTACACTAATTCCAAAGAACAGCAGCCTGTCAGTTCCTTTCCTGGAGAGGTCTTTGATTAAAGAAAGAAAAACCTCACTCTGTTAGTAGCTGAGCTCATGAGCAAAGTGAAGTGGCTGTTTTGCCTCAGACCTCTTCTACACATTTCAGTGTAACTAATGTGGATACTGCCATCGCAATATATTTTTGTCTTACCCAAATGAATACCAGTAATATAGTGGTTTTTCCACAGATCAGCGAGGTTTTTGTTGTTCTTTACCTGAAAAGATTTAAAACACTTGTGGCCCAGACTGGACTAAAAGGGAATTCCATGTACTTAATTCCTTGAAAAGTGGCAACATATATGGATCTCAAATGAAGCACTCAAAATAATTTTAAAAATAATTTTTTATTATTATTATTTTTAAAGATCTTATTGTTAGCAGTATCCTTCCTTTATGCTGTCTGCAAAGGCAGAAAAAATAAGAGTTTTCTTTATGTCTCATCACTCAATACACATGCTTGTAACTGATGAGAATTTTTTTCTAATACTGGCAGTTTTGAAATATGAAAAAGGCATAAGTACACTTAAGGTGTTGGAAACTGATTTGGTTTATTTCCACACATCATTTCCAGGCTGATAACTTTTAAGAGATAAAAAACCTGGGACATTTTTTAAAGCAATATCACTGAGTGTTTTGGTTGGTAATGGAGGAAGTTTAGAAGAGATGAGAAGAATCATGACATCCCTCCTCACTTCAAAGCGAAAAGCATGTCAGCCTTGAGGCAGATTTCCCAGCAGTAAGGCCACCTTTGTGACCTCTCTGTTGTTTCCCAGGGTTTCTCATTGCTCTCTTACAGCATCATCTCATCTGAACTGTCTGGGAGACACGTGCCCCAGCCCATGTGGCTGTTCCCACTCCTCACTGACAACCTGATCAATCTTGCTGACATCTCAGGGCCTCTTCTGCATCCTGCAGCTTCACCTGACTTGTGCAGTGCTGAGACACCCAGGCTGGAGGATCTATCTGTTCTCTTCACATCCCACACTCTTCTCTCAGGTCCAAAATCATCCTCTCTGACAAGCAGTGCTGAAGAAGGACTTCCCACAGAATCACAGGAGATGTCCAAAATCAAAAGTGTGTGTCCTAAGCCACAGGGTCCTTTTCCCCCTGACATTTCCCATGACATGTTTCAGAGCTCTGTACACCCATATGCACTCATGTAGCTGCACACACCTTCTCATGGCAGGGTTAAGTGGGAACTGATGCAGTGTTACTCCCTCCCCCCTATCTGGCCTTCCCCAAACTTGGCCTTCCTCTGCTGGTTTGGAAAAAACATAGCAGATTTAGAAGAGAGGTAGGATGCAAGTGTTCATAGTGGGCAAGCTGATGAGCAAACTTTGCTCCTTTTCCTGAGAAGAGACAGGAGCTCAAATTACAGACCTGCTTCAAAATCTCCCCTTGAGTAGTGTGACAGCACTTCTTGGATGGAAGAAAGGAACAGACAAATAACAAATATGGTTTATATGAAGACACACAGAGGGAGAACATACTTTTGTTAAGTACATGGTGCATTTGGTGGACCTTGCAACAGCCCTCCTGTATGAAATTCAACTATTATTAGCCTAAATGCACTATTTCAAATGGCATTTAGGAGCAGTTTTTCTAAATACTAATTCATCTTTAAAAATAATGTATAAACTTTTTGCATGTATAATGAAAGATAACTATTTTGAAACTTCTAAATTCTTGCAGTCTGCCAGTCTGTTTACACAGTAAAACAAATTATTTCTGCTGCACACTTGACACAGAAATAGGTATAACATACTCTGTGAATTCTGAAAGTCATCAAGACATCCAGGGTTTGAAAGCCAAATGGTAAATCCTCATCTTTTTTTTATAATATGGGATTGATAAAGCACGAGCATACAAGTTACACATTCAGCACAGAGTAGCCTTTACTAAAAGAAACATATCCAATCTTTTCTTAAACTACAATTCTTTAATACTGCTTATAATTTCCTGATGGCATTTTCTAGGCAAAGTGACAAAATCAGGCTAAGGCCATTTGCAGAGATCAAATATGTGAGAAATAATATCTACCACTGTATTAAACACCTTGTTTTATTTTTAATTCTGCAACAGTTTGATATTTTTTAGATAATACTCCAGAGAGCTCTGAAGAATCCTTTTGCAAATTATTTAGAAGCCACCTTTTCACTTTTTGTATTTCTGTGTTTCCAAGAAAACCAAAAAGGTTAAGAGTTTTGTACAGAATTTTTTTTGTGCTATTGTTGTTTCTGCAGCTGCCTCATTCACCTGTTGTATAAAGGCTGTTGACACCATAAAAAGTTTCCCAGGTACCTTACATTCAGCCAGCAGAGAGTGGATGACTTTTCAGACCCAAGGAGCCACATACAAGATTTATGTGTGAGAACATGTGCCTCCAAGAAAAATGTTTCATGACATAGCCTGGTGGCACTTGTTACCATCTTCCTTGATCCACGTAATGTCTCTTCTTCACTTGTCCTGGACAGTGTGAAGATTCCTTTTTTCCTGACTGGGTAATGAGGAAAATTATGGAAAGTATAACAGCTAAATCTAGCAGCTGTGAACTGTGGAGGGCTATAACTCTACAGACACTTATATGTATATATATAAACAATATTTTAAATGTTGAGTCTTGGGTTATGGTAATCTGGGTTGAACTGCAAGTACAGGGTATACATAAAGGTCAGCTAGGGAAACAAGGAAGGAATTGTTGTTGTATTCATGCTATTACCCTGACCTACAGAGAGCAGGGCAGTTGGACTTGTGTTGCAAGGAAAGAGATCACATTTTTAGTAGGAAACTTTACTGCACCCTCTGTGCTGCTCTATCTGTGCTAGAAAAATCCCATGAGTAACAAAGAGACATGCACACAAAATCACACAAAGTAACTGATAACACAGCCACAATATGGATCTTCAGCTGGACCTGCTTTTAGCATCCTACTCCTTTCACAGTTTTTTCCTTTCAGCAAAAGGGTTCTTTTTAACCAGCATTTTACCTCTAGAAGTGGATTATTTTTCTTCTAGTTTCCCAACACAAATTGGGACTTAAAGATCTGATGTCCTTTTTAAGACACCATGGCACCACCTTGACAAGGTTTCTCTGTGATAGTTTGATGTCAGTTTTACAAAACTTTCTGTCCGTAAAAAATAAACAAAGTACATTGTTTATTTATATTTCCTGATTTTCTTTTAATAGATATCAGTGTGCTTTTGGTTAAGTGGGCAGGAAATCCCAGCCTAATTCTTCCAGTGATTCCTTAAATGTCCCCCATTAAGTCTGACATTTGACAAATATTTCAGTGGGTACATTCTCCCCTAATAATTACACGAATTCTGTGTGCAAGGTCCACACAGACATTGTGCTCAGGTATTGATGAACCATGACTGTCACAGAAGAGTTACAAGAAGGAGGAAAAAAGAGAATAATCTTAATTAGGCTTTGGGGTGCCAAAGATGAAATACTGCCTATGTATTCAGAAGTAGTGTGTGCTGTGTCATTTCCAATAATAAAATAAAATAAAAAAAACCAACACATGCTAAGTCCATTTCAACACATTTAACATGCAAACAAATAATGGAACATGTGAAAGCAAACTTACATGAAAACAGTGGGTTTTTTTACTGTTCCTTAAACACATGTATAATATATTTGATATGTGCAGTTCTAAAGCTAGACATGAGTGAAGACTGGATTTGCTTTTGAAAATAGTTGGTTCTTGGAGGAACTACAGCACGAATAGATTTAGTTGAAACATTTAATAGAACCATTCCAGAATATAGATAACTGAAATACCATTAATTTTCCACTAATTGGAAAAACCAGTTAGCTATCTTTCCACTTGATATTTATTATAACATGATTTCTTTGTAGAAATAAGATGAAGCATTTCATTGAAGTGCAGCTCTTACTAAGCATCAGTGTGCTTGCAGAAGAATTGAATCATTTGTGGTAGAAGAGATGCTTCTTGGGTCATCTCAGTCCATCAGCCTGAATCAGTGGTGGATGGATTTCATTATTCTTAAAATAGACTTGAATATCTTTGGTGATGGAAATGCTGTAACCTTCACTGGCAGGTTGTTTCATTATGTCACTCTTCCTCTAGTTATAAATTTTCCTTGCTGCATTTTAATCCAGTTATTAGCATTTATTTATCAATCTCATTGACTAATGACAGTAATTCATCCTTATTCTCTTTATAATGTTCCATTAAGTATTTGTACATTCTTTGTTTCTCTTCAACTTCTCCTTAGTTTTGCAGGGCCATTTCTTTAAATCTGTCTCATATGTGACTATTCATTTTTTCTCATATGCATTTGTATACCCTTTTAATACCCACCTTTTTGGTGGGCTTTTAAAATTAAATTAAAACTGAAGAATTCTGATGGAGCCTGTAATACTATAGAACTCAGAAGCACACCACAAATCATTTAGTCTGGCTATATAGAGGCTATATTTAATAAAAAAGGTCAGTGCAGATGATTGGAGACACTGCTGGGAGTCATCAAACAAGACAATTCCATAGTCCTGTATGGGACAGGTAATTCCATTCATAAATTTATCAAGAACCATCTAAAACTGACATATATTTCTTGCACTTTTTCTTCCTACTGAAAAGCTGCTTCATCATTTCTGAAACAGAAAAGCTTTCAAAATTTCCTCATCTTCCTACGTCATATTTTTTTTTATTCTCCTGCTGGCATTACCCCATATTTTAAACATGTTTTTTCTTCTCACTATTCTCATCCATCCATCCATCCATCCATCCATCCATCCATCCATCCATCCATCCATCCATCCATCCATCCATCCATCCATCCATCCATCCATCCCTTCCAAATCCCCTCCTGTGTATCTCTCACATAAAAAGAAAAAGATCCATGCCCTGGTTTTAAACACCACTTTTGCTGAGGCCTTTTGGTCTTTTATGGCAAACTGCTCTGCCAATTCACCTGGTCATCCTAGCAGCCCTCCTTTGTGTGTATTGCAACAAATTCAATTTCCCTTGGGTACAGGCAATGAAGGCTGTGTTCCCTATTCCTGATGAGACTGATCTGGTTCTTGTGCAATGGCAGTAATAAGTCTCTCTCTTGGTAGAAAGGCCTCACTTAATCCTCCTTGGGATCATTGTTTTCATTTCATGACCCCTCTGTAGTGGAGGGCTCACTGCAACCCTGCTCTGCCTGGTGCAGATGTTTCACCTCTTCTGCAATTGCTGTAGAATAAGCTTCTCCTTTATTTCAGAAATTCTTGCTTTTGGGTCTCAGTGCATGACCTTCTTTTGTGTGCTCGCTCCATGTGTTCCACCTCGCTCCATGTATTCCACCTCATTCCACATATTGCAGCCCTGAAGATGTGTTCATATTTCAGGCACAGGTTGGGGATGAGATGGCAGGTGACTGGAGCCTGGTGTCTGCTTGCAAAACAGCTGAGTAATTTTGAGTTTTCTTGTCTCCTTGTGGAAATGTACTCTGTAACAACAGCTGTGTGGGTGTGGTGGGTTGGCCTTGGCTGGCTGTCAGGCTGTTCCCTCTCTCTCCTCAGCAAGACAAGGGGGAAAACACAATATGAGAAATCTTGGTGGTTGAGATAAGGACAGGGAGATTGCTCACCAATTATCATCATAGGCAAAACAGACTCACTTGCAGAAGATTAGTTTAATTTATTGCCAGTTAAAAATAGAGATAGTGAGAAACAGGAAGAAAACTGAAACCACCCTCTCCCCATTCCCTTTGTTCCCAGGCTCAATTTCATTCCCAACTCCTCCATCTCCTCCTCCCTGCTGAGCACTGCAGGAGGATGGGAATGGAGGGAGTGGCCAGTTCCTATCACCATATCTGCCACTCCTTCCCTCTCACTCTCTTCCCCATTCCAGCATGAGGTCCCACCCATGGCAGGGAATCTTTTGGGAACTTCTGCCATGTGGCTCCTTCGTGGAGACTGCAGTTCTTCAAAAGCTGCTCTCTAAATCCCTCATGGGCTGCATGTATTGCCAAAAATACTGATCCTGTGTGGGCTCCTCTCCAGGGATCACAGCTCCTGCCAAGAGCCTGCTCCAGTGTGGGGTCTCCCCAGGCTGCAGGAGAAGAGGCACAGCAGAAGATGTAAAAGGAGACATGTGAGGGCACAGGGGAGAAGGTGATGTGAGAGGAGATGCAGGAGGATGCACAAAACAGGGACCTGTGAGGAGACACTTTTGGAGAGACAAAACAGAATAGACAAAAGGAAAGAACCTTGTTGGGGTCACAGCTGCAGAGTATTCATGGAAGGAGGAGAAGGATGAGTCTGTGGGAGCCCATGCTGGGACAAGGACACCTCTGAGGGACTGTGATCAATGGGTGACCCATGCTGGAGCTGAGAGCAGCAATAAGTGAGGAGGAGGGGAGGAAAAGAGTGAGAAACAGGGACTGCTTTAAGAAACTCTTGTGCACTGACACCGACCTCCTGTGCTGCCCATTGCCCCATCAGTGAGACTGGGAAGGACTGAGATAAGTGTAGTGAAAATAAGACCAGCAGAGACATGGAAGGGGAATGAGTGGTTGGACTGAAGTTGAACCTGTGGAAGGGGAATGAAAGGTGATTGCCTTTGTTTTTTGATTAATTGTCTGTGTGTCCTTTTTTGTTTCTTAATACCTGAATCAATAAGGAAAAGATTATGCTAATTTACAATAAATTATCCAAAAACCCCTGGATTGAGACTGTCTGCAATAGCAGGTCAGCGTATCAAGGCTGGCCATAGTAATGGGCATTGTGTACCCTGTCAAATAAAAGAACAGCCCTGTTCTCTATTTTCTCTGTGGGGCCTCCCCTTCCAGTTTTTCTCTTCTTCAGTTCAGAAGAACAGGAGGCTCATGAGTATTAGGATGTAATATAGAAATTAATTTTATACCTTTGTTATTTAATTTTCCATTTTCATGATAGTGCTGGCTTACCTTAATTAAATGTTTTCTAGATGCAGCTCTCTGCTGAAAGTGTCTATAGGCAAAAAAGCCACATGTTGCTTCTACCATGGCTATACCAGGTCCTTTGTTGTGTCTCCAGAGGAGAGGAAGGCTTGGGGGTGTCTGACACACCACAAAGAAATAAAGGATACCCTGGAGCAGTGTGCAGCTGCAGTGCTGCCAACAGTGTTCAGGTAAGTCCAGAGCTCCTTTTGAACACAGAAACATGGTAAGGAGGATTCCTTCTGCTCCTCTCCAGCTGCACTTCAGCTCCAGCTGAGGCAGATGCTCATAGCCCTGCTTCTCCAAGTTTGCTTTTCACTGTGTAGAATTTTGCAGAACCAGATGTGACAGGAGTCTCTTTTGCTGTTCCCTAATTGACAGGAAAGTATTTTGGATGATGAAAGTCTCTTTGGACCTCTGAAAGATCACTGCTCTTTATTTCAGAATAAAGCCTTCCCAAATAAGTGGTAAATTCATACACAGGTATTCAAAACACTTTCTGGTTCTATTTTTTTTAAAATAAAATACTCACATTAGTAGGTGAACTACATAGGGTGTACTTTAAATTACTTGTTAATTTCCCAATAATGGTTGTGAGTACAAGCCATTGTATCAGCAGATAAAACTTGGATAAAATGGCAAGACTTCTTTATTCTTTCCTTTCAAAAGGGAATATCTCAGTGCTCAATTTCTGTAAAGAAAAAACATTCTCCTGTGGCTGGGAGATGATTTGGTGAAGCATCACATTAGCAGAACCATCCTGACCAGCTGTGCTGAGGCTCAACAGAAGGCAACTCATCTACAGAATAGCTGTGCTGCATTTTTGGCACTCAGCTCTGGTTTGGAAGGGCCTCTTTAAAATAATGCACAGGCTGGCCTTTGCCTCTTGCATCATAAAGCTGTGAGGTTTATTTCTTCCTGTGGTCAAATACCCTGGGGATCAAATGTCCTGCTCTCCCTCTAAATACGTCCCTAGAGCACTGAACTCATTACAAGGTGGACAATCAACTGAAAAACCCTGCAATTATTACCCAAAATTCTCACCATAAAAATATAGTCTTTATTAATAATATTGGGTTTTACTTTCTTAGAAATGTTCTTGTGTTGATACACTCTGTCAAGTAAAACATCCCAAATGTCGTATTTTATGTGAGCTCTATAAATAAATGGAGGAATCCGTTGAAAAATGCTTTACAGCCTAGTTTTTAGTTTAATACCATCTTCTCTTACTCTGTCATTCCAAGTGTTGCAGCCTTCTTCTGAATACATGAAAGCTCAAATAGTTTATGCAACTAGAGATGTCACTGGGTCTCAGCCTCACTGCAGCACTCAGCCAGCAGCACTTCTCATGAAATTCTCATACAAGTGAGATACCCAAAGTACTCTCCAAGCAGCTGAGTTCACAGGAAGTTCACAATTTATGTGTACTGTGGGAAGGGGATATGATTGTTGGTTTATGTTAGTTATAAACAATTTCTGAGTTCTTGTAAATGAAATGTATTTGAGGAATCAGTTTTATTCTTACTGAGAAAAACCCTATCCTCATTATCTGTCTGTGGATCATTGTAGAAAAGTAGCCTGGCAAAACTGGCTGAATGAACTTATCCAATTAACCCCAGAATATTTTATTCCTATGTTGTACTCTGCTATTGCATCTGACAGTTTTGCTGCTCCTCTGATCTAATTAAGAATTTTTGGCAAGCATCACAGTGTTATAAATTTTGAAAATGTGAACCAAACCTGGATCACAGCACTTACTTCAAATGGAGAGGAGAGCTGAAGTTTCATTTAGATCTTGAACTGACAGATGAGTTTGCATGAGAAATGTTGACTTCTGTTTAGCTTGTATATAAATATATTTATTTATGTATTTATACACACACATATAGATACATATTTTTGTATTTATATACACATGTCACATCACATGATCATATTATAAATGCTTTCTTCCTCAGAGTTTATTTTCTCTGTTTTATTAATGAAGATAACACTTTATGATGTGAATAAAGACAACTGGCTTATCTGGCTTTCAAATTCAATGTCAGAACACAACATTTCAGTCTTCCACTTGGCAAACTAGAGGTTTATGACTGGCCTGTGTGAAGCTAACCAATTTTTCTGGGTCAGAGGAGAGCAGACAGAAGAATTGCAGTGTTCATGCCTTCTCTGAGAAAATCAGGTGGAAAAAAAAGTTTTAACCTGTTCTGGGCAGCTTTTCTACTCTTTCATAGTGTTTTTAAGTTCAGTGGCATAAGAGATCTAGAGGTTTTCTTATGATAGATATGAGCTTCTAATCTCCTGTATGCTTTCTAGAAAGAAATATTAAATCTACATGCTAGATTGTGCCCCAAATGCTGGCAGTTCCTCTGGCTGCTCCTTCTACAGCCCCATCCCTCACCTGACTCCTGTAGCTTGTTCAGTGGAGTTGAAAGAGTGAGGTAGTGCTGAAAATGCCTTTTCAGGTGAGGCAGACCCTGCCCACCCCCAGCTGCAAACCCCATGGTGGCTCCAGGCCTCTGGCAGATGAAGCTCAGGGGTGCAGGTCCAGCCCAGCACCGTGGGTGTCTCTCCCTGTGATCCCTTTTGGCCCCATGTGGTGCCCCCATTGCTGGAGCCCACCCTGGGACTGCAGTGCTCAGGTGGCATTGGGCACATGAGCCCTACAAGCCCCTGGCTTCATGTGCCTGACAGCTCCATGGGGACTTTGAGCAGGTGAGGCAGGTGCAGGGGTGATAGAGATGTTTAGCCAGGTCTTTGCCACTCTGCAGCTGGAGACTGGCTTTGGCTTTGGCAGAAAACCAGGCTCCTTATCTTCCTTTTCTCCTGAAATGCATTTGAGGCAGAAAACATTTTGATGTGATACAGCACCAACACATTGTTAAGGTTTATCAAACACTAATGTTACTCTCCTGTTACTATTCAATTGTCACTGTGTTCTAGAAATTTATTAGTAAGGTAGTCACTGGAGCTGTCTGTGATGTCTGTTGTGCAGTAATGACTTGGAGTAAGTTTAGGTTCTCTCTCCTCTGGTTTTTGTTAATTGGAGTTGCTCTACTCTCATGTTTGGCTGTGCAAATCAATGGCTATAAAAGATTTAACTACAGGTTACAGCTATGGGAAAAACAGTCCCCCTGTTGTTTTCCTGGATCCCAGTCCCTAAGATAGCACAGGAGAAAGATTGGTCTGCTGTGTGATGCTTAGGGAAGTATTTAGCAGCTGAGCCATGGAGTTGGGCAGTCCCTAATATTATCCTGAGCCTCTGCAAGTTGTTTTACAGACATCTGTCTGTAAGTGAAAGCATTTGATCTCTGTAGCAAGTACATTTAATAAGTTACAACTTCTCCATGGAAATACATCCATTATTTTGACACAAAGAGGAGACTTCCCCAAGAGAGTCAGTGTGTGTTTCAGTGGAAAACATGCATTTGTCAATCTCTCTAGAGCAATAAAGAAGCTGGTGTGAAGTCACATCTACTGCCACAAAAGAAGAGGATATATATATTTTTGTTGAGTAATGGCACAGAGATCTGTTACTGATGTTGTTAATGAGAATAGCTTGTGTTAATGTACAGTAATGTACAATAATTTTTATGTTGTCAGCAGTGTGGAGGAGACCTGCCATGAATTTTCAATGATACCAGCTTCTAATTAGTAGTGGCCTCAGAGAAAGCTGTGGACGTTCACCAGCAAGAAAGATAAACACTGTTAATTGACATATTCAAAAGCACTTAGTGTGGCTTTCACACTAGTATGAGTCTTATTGGTGTTTTTAATAATGATTTCAGTATAAAAAGTTTACTGCCAACAGCAAGTGTTAAAAGAATACAATTATAATCTGCTTTTCTGAAATATATTATTTTCAAACAAGAAAAAGGGATGACTTCAAGCACCTCTGCACAAGCTGAGTTCTAACAGGTGTATTCTTTTAGAAGACTATTCCCTTTTAAAAATAATCAATCATAAGGAGCCATTTGCTTTTTAATAACTGTATTTTATTAAAATCTTCAATTATATGTATTCTGAACAAGCAAATCAAATTAATTTTTGGAATGAAATGTTCATATTTTTGATATAAAAATACACCTCAAGTTTAGTGCTGTAATCAGTATTTGAAGTGCTCCATCTGAGTACTTACAAAGGAACTTATTTTTATATCTATGAAAAGATAGTCAGATATTAAATTTGAAGTGAGAAAATAGAGAACAGACAGATTAGGTTATGGCAACCTTTTCTCCATCTGCTTTCATCCAAAGTTTGCTAGACCTGCAAGTGAACTTTCCTGCATTTTATAAATAGTTGCTGTCTTAAAGCCTCCTGATTCTCTGCTGTGACACATTTGGTTATGGTTAGAAGGAAAAGTTACATTTTACCCTAATAATGTGATTGTTTAAACTGGGGAGGAGGAGGAGGTTTTCTCTGCATTTTGCAGTAGCTGTTTCATTAAAAATGCAAAGGCCAGGGGTCAATTAGCAGAATTCATGTGACTTTCCTGGTTTGCATAAAGCAGGCCTGAGCTCAAGAGCAATGAAGTGGTTAAGGTGGTATCATACTTTGTTCTCCTCATCAGTCAGAAGAATTTTCAGTGCCAGGCAGAAAATTTGTGTATTGGTGAAAAGTGAAATACAGTCTAGAGGCTGTGTGGGAGGAGTGGCTAATTCACCAGAAGGTTGTGATCTGTCCAGAGGGAGCTCTACAAGCAAAGTCCTGCACCTGGGGAGGAAAGAAACCCAGGCACTCAGGGCAGACCAACCAAGCAGGTATTTCAAAGCTGCTGTGTCACAGCTTGGGGCCAGCCTTTTTTTCTTGTCTAAGCTGTCCTACCTACCCAGTGCTCCTGCAGGCATGAGGTCTGCTCCTGCATCACACGCACAGGGAGGATTCATCTTTATTAAACACCTCTGTGGAGTGCACTGCCTTTGAGTTCGACATCAAGGCACCTTCTGTAATCAACAGAAAGAGATAAACTCCCCCAGAAGGCCCTTGATCTGTCCCCAGAATGTTGTTTGCAGCAGGTAGGATGTATTTGGGTCTCTGGTAGGGGCTACTGTATTGGACATTTAAGGAAGATAAACTCTCCAAGTCTCCAGCCAGCAATGCCTGTCCCTTACTTCCCAAGTGGGCCAGTACAGCTGTGTCTTTGCCACTTCCACTGATTAGTTTGGGTCAGTACAGCTTAACGTTTTAAGAGAGAAGCTTAGAGGGTCTTTTCCAGATATGTCACTGTTTTTTTAAACTTTTGTTCCAAACAGAACTCTTCATCATGGAGCAAAACATTTATAACTGGATAAATACACAAACTGTTCGGTTTAAAGCTGTGTAAATCAGATTGGCTTCAGTTAAGTTTATTCCATCTGCTTTTATCATCTGTTGTTGCACTAATTTAGAATTCCCCCATAGTATTAAAATGTCAGTGAATCAAAAAAAGAAGCACAGCTATGGACCTCTAGCAGCTAATGGCATTACATTCAGAAATTAAACCAAGTCATATAATTAATCATATTTCATCACCAGAGATGCTTGTAATTGTGTAATTAATGCATATTTGCATAATCACATAATGAGATCTCTATGATTCATGCTTTATGGTAATCTGGATGCACAAATTTCTATCTCAGAATTGTAACCACTTGCAAAGCTGTTGTTGTAGTTTCTTTTTTCTCATTGAAGAAATATGAAGATCCAATGAATGATCTGCCCTTGTCTCAGACCTGTTCTGTGATTTATCCATAGAAATAGCTTTCCATGCATATTAGTTATATACAAAGAAATTGCCAATGAAAAAAAAATTATCACACTGATGAATCTATTATATAGATCAGGAAAACATATAATGTGATTTCACAGAGTTTCCCAGTTTTTATTAACCAGCTTATCTGTTTTCAGTCTTTTTCAATAATTGAAGAGAGGATTCTTCTAGATCAAATTTATGGGAAGGAATGAATGTATTTTGAATCTACAGACTTCTGTCCTTGATAAAAATGATTTTTCATTAACTTACTGAGGCATTTTATTGAATTTAACATTCAATCCACTGTGCTTAATTACATCTGCTTCCAGACAAGATGAACTAATCTAGGCAGTTGGGTGGTATTCAAACAAATGTAACCACCTTATAATATTTTTCCCCAGATACTCTTTGTCAGGATTCAACCTGAAAAAATGTATTTTTAAAGCAGTGTTTAGAAGATGCAGAACATGCTCAGCTTTTAGACACATTTTATACAGCCATAAACATTTGTATTTATAAATAAACCAAGTAAAATATAATAAATAAGTAGAATAGGAAACCAGAACTGGTTTAAATCACTGTTATGATCTCTATTCCTCAACAATGTGACCAAGAAAAGATCTGTGGAGACCCATGTGGTGACTGTGAGTGACAAGGATGCAGTCAGGGGCAGAAAAGATGAGAGTAGCTCAACGAATTTACAAAGGTTGACATAATGTATTAATGACAAATCTCTTCTAAACTGCAAGGGAGTGTAAACAGGATCTGAGCTGGACTGGGATGTTAACACCTGCCTCTGTGCTTGGCTGCTCTGTCCATGTGCTTCAGAGGGAGATTTATTACAGCAGCCAGGAACTACACGGGTTGGCCCCGTTACCTCATGGCTTTGAACATCAATTTTGTTCTCAACCACTCTGCTTCTGAAGCGCTTTTGAGTTCTGTTTCAAACACTGCTTAGAGTTTTTTATTTCTTTGCACTCAGAGGTTTCATTTTTGCCCTGATACATGATCCAGGCCAGTTGTGTTTATGCCTTGTTTGCTGAGACAATGGCACAAAAGCAGAATACAGGAATTTTAAGAGTGGTTTCAGACTGCCAGTGTGGCAGCAATGAGTTGTCCCTGCCCTCAGCTGTGCATAACACCAGGAGGAACCAAACCACATGAACTTCAAAATCACTGCAAAAGTGATTTAAATTGTTTAGATTCCAAAACAAGGTATTAAAACTCTTTTCCTCATACATAATGCATATTTTGATTTTCTTCACCGAGGACATTATCCAAATAGAATTCACAATTTTGCCAACTTCCTTGAGTATAGCTAATGTAATAAAGGATAATTAAAATAACAGCACAATTTGATTTTCTCAAATCCTCCATACCCTACTCAATTATTACTTACATCTCATCTCAGTCCTGCAAGCTCCTGCAGTCAGATGGTCTTTTGTTTACATTGTCACTCCATCTCACACTCTGTCATTTGTGTAACATTTCAGAGGCAAATCATAAGAAGTATTTCTGCTCTTTAAGGTCCTGAAAAGAGTCCTCTTAGAATCACTGGAGTGCTACCAGCTGACATGAAAAGCAGATGGTATGGATCCTAACTGTAGTCAAGGCAACACCTTAATTATGAGGTTAAGGCAAAAGTTCTAATAGTGACATTTTAACCCACTTTTAATTTGTATTATGGTGATACACTGCATAGCTAAACATGCTACTTTGGGGAAAGCATTTATTAAAAACAGAACAAGATAAGAAAATTTTGAGGAGGCAGTGCTCAAATTTATTTGGAAATAAAGTGGAGATAAATTCATATGAGAAAATGTGATTTTTTTTTTAGCTGTTCTATCTCCAGGCTTTTAGAGTGTTACTTCCTAGCAAAATAAAAAAGCAACAGACATCAAATCCCTCAGTGAAATGTCAGATGACTGAACCACTGAAGATTCTGGGGACTTAATACACAAATCTGTCAGGACCTGTACTCACAGCCTAGCAGACTCATCATTCTTTGGCACCTTTTTGATAAGCTACCAGACCCACATTTATTTAACCCTGACACAATCACAGTTGGAAGCCCATTTTACACACAGAGAAATTAGTCAAGCAATAACTCTGCTAAAACTCAAAAAGCCTTGGGCTAAGATGGTACAACTCTGATTCTTGTGTAGCAGGTAGCCCTCTTCTCATGATACCATGCATTTCTCAAATTCCTGCTCCTTCAGTTCCATTTCTCATAATATCTTTTATCTAAGCTAAAGAAATATGGATTTCCTAGCTAATATTAATATCTAGCATTTCTCAACTGTAGATGTGAAGGCAATTTGTAAAGTAGATAAGTATCATCCTCCTTTACTCTGTGATAAATCTAAGGGCAGTGGGCATCTTGAGCTCTTAAAGAAGTTCCTGTGGGAGAGAAGGAAGTCACATTATAGATTAACAACAGGTTAGCAGGTAAGAAACAAAGAGAAGGAATGAATGTTTGGGCTTCACAATGGAGGGAAGCCGTAGATCACTGGGATCTTTGCAGTGCCTGTTATGCTCAGAGTATACAGAAATGGAAAAAGGTGGAGAACAAGGAGACTAATGGTGATATGAGATTATTCAGGATAATAAAAATGAAAGCTGATTGCAAAGTGCTGGGGAAAAATGTCATGGTACTAAGCAGGCAATAAGGTGACAGATTATATTCTATATTATCTATATGAAGTAAGGCACAAGGGGAAAAACAGTCTGAGACAATGGATCCTAAACTCCCTATTTCCATTCAGGAAAGAGAACTTGTGGTTATAATAATAGGTCTTTTCAAACATCAGTACAATTCTCAATAGTGGATAAAAAATCCTACTGTGTATTGTAGCAATTACTGGGAAAAAAAATAAAAAACAAAGCAGAAAAAAATTCTTAAGTCATTAATCCATGTTGTGAATACATCTTGAAATGTGGCTTAGAAGTGGTCATCTTCATCTCAAACAGGACTTAGTGCTACTACAAAAAGTTCAGAGAGGAGAAGGAAGGTCAAAGGTTTGGAACATTTCTTTTTGAGCAGTGAAACTAATCAGGTAGCTGTGATGGGAATCCACAACAATACAGATTACAAGGGTGAGTGAAAAAGGAGCAGCTGTAGCAGCTGTTCATTTTTTCTTGTTATCTGAAAAAAAAAGTCAGAATCAAATGAAATTGAGAGATGGTATGTACAGAATAATCAACAGGAAGCATTTTTTCCCTCACTGCTTCTCTTTAAACTGTGTATCCCCTTCCTCAAGATATGGTAACACAGAGTGGGCTTGAGGAATGTATGGAAGAAACTTCCTTCAGCAACTCTCAAGAAACACGAAAGCACATCTGATTTAGAATTCCCCTGCAGGTCCCTGGAGCCTGAGAGCACTCCTGCCCTTACAATGTCACAGGCAGGACTGAGGGACTCTTGGTCTCTGCCAGAGAACTTCAAGGCCTTGAGTTTCCCACAAGGGAGGTGGTTTAGGTGGTTTAGACCAATGAGCAAAAGCTCTTTGTAATTCACAGCTGGCAATGCAAACCTTTGCAATGCCTTTTGCAGCCTGGTGGGAGCTGTGGCTCCTGAGCACACTGATATTTATCCCAGCTGCCAGGGTCTGCAAAGGGTGGCTTGTACACCCTGCTGCCTCATGAACTTTAATTTTGTGGAAACCAACATATATAATATATAAAATACATAATAGATTAATATCA
>VZRX01009768.1:24088-64276 GCA_013398075.1 Notiomystis cincta | reverse complement strand
TAATATAATATAATACTATATATACTATATTTTTTATATTATAGGTGTTATATTTTATATATATTATTCTGCTTAGTCAAAGAGCAGAAAAGCATATGGGTAAGAAGTTAACCAAATTTTCTTGACCAAAGACAAAAAGACAGATTATATAGTCCTAGAAGTTTTTCCCCCAAGACTCCCCCCCCAAACACCACGAAACCCAACAAAACAGAATAGGAAAAAAAAACCACAAACTCATAACAATGACCAAAAGCAATTTTAGACTTTGTGATGCATTCCTTTTCCAGCTGTTTTGTGGCATTAGCAGATGAACAGCTGTAATGTATTCCCTTGCTCCCTCCCCTGACATGATGGTTTACCCTTCTCAATTTTCTTAAACTAAAATTCCTCAAACTTTACTTTTTGTAATTATTTTATTCCCTAAGCATTTACCTTTGATAATGCTGTGTTTTCTTACAGCCTTTTATCACTTATGGCTGGAGTAACTTACAAGTTCTTTCATTCTTTTGCTCCTTGGATTTGGATTTCTTTCTCTAGCCCTTCAATTTAAGTAAACAAAGCCTCTTCTGCAGAAGTGGTGAAGTACAAATCTTTATTTGTATTTCACACTTTCAAGGTTATTCAGTACGAGCACATGATAGCATCTTCTCGGAGGTTGTAAGAGGGTATGTTCCAAGTAAGGAAAAATCACCATTTTACCAAAACAAGAGCTGATAGCTGGCCATTAGTTCTTCAAGAACAACACATGAAATACTAATAATACAACTGATGGGGCTAACAATCCCTCTTTTGCCTCTGTATTTAATTGATTTTAATAATTTTAACCATTCTTACAAAAATTCACTTTAAAATGATGAAAGGCATAGAAAATTCAGTGAGCTGGCTTGGTTGTGTCAGAGACAGGGGCTTCTAATTCTCTTGCCTTATGGTATCTCTTTTCAGGGTCTCATTCGGAGTGAAACTTGAATCTTACTCTCAATTTTATAAGGCTTTGTTTTCCATTTAAAAACAAAACATTTTTTCCCCTGTGATGGTAGATACCCAGTCAGCCTGGTTGTAGGTTGAGCTGTGTCCACAAAAAGGTACAGATGATGATAATGTACATGATTTGTGGAAAATTTTGAATACTTCAATATCCAAATGACCTAAATTTCAAAATCCTTATAGGGTAAAATGACCTCAGCAATTAATGGTACCTAGAAAGGCTGCCGGCACAATGAGGGAAGGGATATTGAAATTTTGGCTGTGAAAACACAGCATATTCTATGCTTATTTTTAGGTGAATCTGTTTTCCCTCTTTTATATTTTCAACCCCTTTAGGATTTTTTGGGCCCTTTCACATTTACTGCAAGCATTATAGTGATAGTTTCTTTCAGCTGCTCCCACATGCAAGCCCTCAATGTCAAGATCAAGATCAAGGGATCAAGGACTGTTCTTACACTGGTTTTGGTTTTTTTTTGGGTTTTTTTTTCGTATATTCAAGGTCCTCATAATCTCTACATCTCTATTTTCACCAGTCTATCTCTTAGAACTTCTTCCAGAAATGCCTCACTCTAGTAAGTAGTTTAGTGTCTTACAGGAGAAAAAAATGCTGTGCAAAACTGAATTTTCAGGATTAGCTCCTTCAGCTGGAAAGTTCACAATCTATGTCCAGCTGCTTTAGGAATCTGCAGATTCATTTCTGATGCAATATACTATAGTCATTGTTAAAACCAAAAATTATAACATAATTGAAAACATATGAAAACACTAGAACTTCCTCTACCACATGAAAATTTTGTTTACTCTTTTGACTGCACTTTGGTGCAAGGATACACATTCCTTTTGCTGACAGATAAAAGACTTATATTTTCCTTGTATGTGTTGCAAACAATACATCAGATAAGTGAGATAGGAGACAACCATTAATTACTGCAAATAAAGAGTGATTTTTAATAAAGTGTCAGACTATTTGCAATTAAAAGAACAGATTCCCTAAGTGCTGCCTGCTAATGTTAGTAAACTCTACCAGTTGCACCAACAATACTTAAAATGTTTCAGAATTAATTTATTGTATAATCTCCTCATATGCAACCTACCACAATCATTTCATCATCATCTTTCCCTCCTTACTTAGAACACTGTGGCCTAAGCTTCAGAGTTAAAACACTGGAGTTAAGTGCCAGAGGAAGAGGGCAAATAAGATTTGTTGAATTAGACTTTAGATACAGTCATGATCAAACAGGGAGATGAAGGCAAAACTCAGCCTGAACTTTCAAACTACAGGCAGGAATTTAGCCAAACAACAAGCGTTAAAGCCAACACAAATCACAGAACTCAAATAATGCAGTGGTCTCTGAGGGTCAGCTTCTGTGCTGTGCTGAAGTCCACCCACCTGAGCAACATAAAGGGACCTTGAAGTAGCCTTTAATGTGCAGCAGAGGAGTGCCCTAGGATGGAGAAATCTGCAGCTGGCATAAAACTGATGTTGCTATCTCTTCATCAGTCCCTCTGGCCCACAACATATAAGAGGCATGTCAAGGACAAAAGGGAGAGCAGCAGGAATATATTGTGCCCTGCCAGTCTAATGGGGATTTTGGATACAAGGCACTAAAGAAGCACAGACAGGTGTGATGATGGAAGTTCTCTCCTTACCTATATTTCTCCCCTTTAAGAAATATCTCAGCTTCCAAAATGGTCCCTGCAGCTTGCTGGGGAGAACTAGTTTAAGGGTTTGCTGCAGGAGGAGGAGCATTACCAGAAATCTTAAAGGTTAAATAATAAGTGTTTGTAGCTGTTAGAAAACAACAACTTGTAATCTTGCAGAGATTTTTTCACTATATAAAAGTCAGGCTTATTTTTGTTTCTGCTATGGCTGTAATCCAGCTGATCATTCAGAAAAATTAATGAGTCTACTGCTAGCTAATACAGAGGTTTCTAGCAAAGTGAGTTTAGCTGCAGCTAGCCTGGTGGAAGGGGTCAGGACAGGCTGGATAATTTTGCTCTGTGTAGAGTCAATTGGGAGTTCATTTTTCATTCCTCTGAAAGCACTCTGAGGTCAAACAGCAGTTCTGAAGTCCTGGGTTTATTAGTGCTCTCGGGTCTTCTGGCAAGACAAACTGGATTCAGATCAAGTGCAAGCCTCTGATTGTATTTCTGTCAAGTTAACCATCACACATCATGGGGTTTATGTCAGCTGGTTGCATGAAGATGGATGATATGGCATGAAATGAGATATATTTGGATAAAATATACTTGCCCACCACAAATCTCTGTGTTAAAGCTATATTTTGAAAAAAAAAAAAAATTAACTCATTTTTCCTGGCAGAAGGTGACTTCATCACTTTCACTGAGGTGACTGTGTGCACTCTGTGTCTCTAGGCACCTTACAACTAGACTTACAATCTCTAAAAACCTTAAATAAAAGATCCTTTCCCACCTGGGAAGGCCTACTGTGCAGGGTAAGAGGCCACAAGGACTGTAAGTGCATGTCAATAGATAGGATAACCTTAGTCCTTCACCAGCAGCAAAGCCAATGGAAACATTTCTTCCTTTAGTTCCCTGATTTCTGAACACTTCTCCCAAGCCACTCTATTATGCCAGTGAAAGCACCTGAGTGTAGGACTGTATCCATGTTCACTGAAATATTGAGAAAACTCTATTTTCTCACTGATGCAGCACAAACAACAGCATCATCATCTAAAGGAGACAGAAGAATCTGTGCAAGAATAGGAGTAGTTAGTCAGACAAGGTGAGAGTGAAAATTCCTTAGACTAGTTTTGCCACTAAATAAAACATAGTTTGAACAATTCCCTGAGGCAATCAAGTGCATAGAAGCTTACTTTGTCTCAGAGCCCTTTAGAAGTTGCCATGCTGTTTTCAAGCCATTGCAAAAAATTGAAGGGTGAGTAGCCAGAATCAGAGATTTTGATGGCCCAATTATGTTCCTTAAGTGTGCAAAGAGGCTGAGGTAGAGGGAGCAGCACACTCAGACATTGCTACTTGGGGGCCTTTTGGTTACACAGAAGAGAGAACAGAGGCAAATCACAGAACTGTAAGTAAACAATAAGCCTGGGAAAAAAGGTTTGATTTGTGTAGTGTGAGGCTTGTGCTGTGTTTTCCTCAGGGATCTAGCCATGCTTCTGCAGCATTCCTTCATGCAGGGCACATCCACAGGAGTCATCCCACCTGGAGCCACTGGAGAGGAACAGAGAGAGGATGAATATCCTGTGGAGATGTCTCCATCTCTTTATTTACTGTAGAGGGAGGCTAAATAAATAGCTTAGACTAAGATGTAAATGTTGCACAAATAGCTTAGACTAACTTATAAATCATGAAAGTTTGCAAAGATAATTCCCACTCTTAACGCTTTCCCTTTGTCTCCTTTTTGTCATATGGTAATTTCATTGTGTCCCTTTTCAGCACAAGTTCTTTAAATCAAAGCACTGAAACTCACTCCTGATGGATGCCTGTGATTACAACTACGTGTGCACTACACAAACACACAGCTCCTCAGAGCCAGACCAGTTCTTCTAAGAGGATGGGTCCTGAAAGCTTCTGTGAGCAGGGAAGAGACCTTCAGGGAGGGAATAGGATGGTGAATATTTGCAGTGTGTACTTTGCTTCAAATGGTTTGCTGTTGCCTAAAATGAAAGCTCTGAAAGTTTTATTGAGAACCTGCCTAAAATGAAAGCTCTGAAAGTTCTATTGAGAACCTAACACCAACATGTGCTGTGCCTGCCTGCTCAGTGTGCAGGTCCTTAGTGTGTGTAATTCCTTTTTCTATGCAGCTCCCTCAGCAATGCTGCACTGACCAGAGATAATATAACGTTGCCACTGGAACAATTATCACTGAAAAAAATCTCATTAAACCAGTTAGTTTCTCACAAAATTACTTTCTGATGGATATTTGAGTGGTGGTCCTCAATTTATTGCTTTTTAGCAGATTCTTTTAAGTTTGGAGGATAAAAAAAATTATTTCGATTTAAAAATTCTCTTTATTTGCCAGATAAGTGCTTTTCTTTCTTTGTTTGTTTCTTTTTATTTTTAATGAAAATAGTTTTGTAAATGTGATATTTTTGAATTCAGAAATTTTTTCCAGGAAATGCAAACAGAAAGAATAACAAAACTTCTTTTTTTTTTTTGAGAATTGCTATGAAAAATAAGGGAAGATTTTATTCAAGCCAGTTTTAATGTCTACAATTAATTAAAAGAACAGAAAACTTGATTGTAAGAGGATATTTTTATAATATCCCCTCTTTCCATGAGACCTTCCTAGTGATGTACAAAAAGTAGTAAATATTAGTTATTATGGTCATCATCACATAAAGTAATTTATATATTGTCTAAAAAACATAAATACTTACATTTCCAACTAAGAAAATGTAGGGAAATTAATTCTGAAGAGCACCTTCTAAATGATTGGAGCTCTGCTGCCTCTTCAAGATAATTAGCACCAAGTAAGGTAAGGAAGGATGATACATAAAGTGCAAAAAAACCTGCAAAAAACAACAAAACAAAAAGAGTATGGCAATTTCTTCAGAAATTTGAATACACCCAAGAGCTCTTACCTCTGGTATATATCAATACCTCTTTCAGACTAAGGTTACAATTTTCTTTGCTTCCTTCTTCAGCACTGTGACAACTTTTGTTCTCCCTTGATGTCAATCAACAGGCTCACTTCAGATTCCATTAGAAAATCAATACTGTTAGTGAATTGAATCAAAAGAGGTCATAATTCCAGTATTTTTCCTCTTCAGTGAAGACATAAATGAAAAATTCTTTCTGTCCATCGCATGCTGGAGATAAAAATTAAAAAGCAGAGCTGCAGGCTGCTACATCTCTAGACTGAATGTGTGTATTCAGTGTGCTGCTACTACAGGCTTTGTGCTCTTCCACTCATACCAGCTTTCCTTCTGTGCAAAGGAGGTGCAGGCCCAGCTTCACCAGTGCAGATGTGGAGTTACTCCAAACCTGTGGGTTTCTGTCACAATTTATGGTGTGCCCATCACAGCAATAGTGATGCTCTCACTGGCAGTAGAATTTTAATGCACTTAATGAAACATGGAAATCAATAACAAGAACTTCAGTGAGAATATTTTTTCAGCCAGTAGATTTCTTACAGATTCCTGGGGCATGTAACATGGCTTGCACTTCTAATGGCTTATTTTGGTTGATGGTTACAGAACACATTAAGTTCCCTGTCTTATCTGCATGCACTAAAGTAATTTCCAAGATGTCATTGATTCTCATCTGTTATGCTTTATTGAAAGTTCTGAAGTAATTTTCTCCCTCTCTCCCCCAATACATATTAAGAAAACAGTTATGTGCATGACAAAGTACAATATGCAATTAAATTTGACTAGTTTAAAGAATTAGTGTGGTTTTAATGTCAATTCAAAGACCTCTTGCTATATTGTCTACAATGGTATCAGTCCAGCAAATTCATTTACTAAGGCATTTGATTAATTCTGCTCTTAGAGGCTAATTCTGCTCTCAGCACTTTGTCATGTTTGCCCATCTAGCAAGATTTTTGGACAAAAGCATATACTTTGTAATTTGCACAAATGTGATCCTTTCCTAGGCTGGAAATTGGCTCTAATTTCACAGTAACCTGGTGCAACCTAGAGAACCAACTGCACAGAGCACTGTTTGCACAGAAAAATTTATATTGGTTACAAGCTACAGGAGCAGCCAAACCCCTTCCTAGACAAGACCTTGGCAGAGCATCTGCTGAACAGGTTAAACTTCTGTGTGTGCCTAAAAATTCCTTGTTGTGATTTAACCCCAGCCTCTCTTCAGGGCCTCTTGCCCCTCTATAACATGTTCATTGTCCTGTAATCTTTGAAATCTCGCTCAGTATTTAAAATCTTCCACATTTCAGCATGAATTAGGATGTTGTGATCCAAAATCACCACAAGGATTTTGCTGGTGCTGTTTCCATCTGCCTAAGCTATTTTCCCTTCTTTATACACAGACTTCAGCTCTTTTTCCCTCCCTCGATGTGCTACCAACTGGATTCCTGAGTCCAAGCAAGCAAAATATTCTCATTTTCTCCTTTCCCCATTGCCAGGAAAAATAAGGTATAAAAGGTGCAACCCTAAGCACAGAGCAGAGGAACTCACTGCCTGAGGAAAAGGGAAGGTGGTGGGGGAAGTTTGGTCTGTGCCAGACAGAGAGCAAAGGGGTACTTCTGTAGGAAAAGAATTCTGCTTGATTGTCCTTCACAGGAAATAAAAAACCACAGGCAGGCAACACAGATTGGACCATTTTCTTTGTGAGAGACCTGAAAGCCCCCAGCCAAAGTGAGAGCCCCACAGTGCTGGCAGCCCTGCATCTCCCACCAATCTCAGTGAAATGCACTCATAAAACTGAGTGAGGGACCAACACCCTTTGAAAGACATGCCTGTCTCAGGGCAGCACATAAATCCAAATTCTAAATCTGTATCCATAAAACATAGCCAGACAAAAGCACCAGTCTTGCTAACATGAACTTCTAATGGGCAAAGTTGCTGTTATTTGGACTACCACAGCCAGTCATGCAGAGAGCACAGCTTCTATTAGCTCTTCTAGGAGCTCTAGGATTTGTAAGGCAAATCATGAACTTTTACTGGAAGAAACTCATTTGAGTTTCATGAATTTCCTACCCTCAAAATCCAATTTCTGTGGTTTCTTACATGTTAAGAATAGTCACTTCTGTCTCTTCTAGTACTGTGGGCTTGATTACCCTGGCAAGCTTTGTTGCCTACAAGGAGGAATAGATGATATGATGTGGTGGTATGTATAAGACTCACTTATTAATTTAGTGTAATTGCTAATTGATCTCATTATTCAATTAATGCTGAAAGGCTTGTGAAATCTGGCTTAATTTCCCTGCTCCCAGGAGCTAAATTGATAGGAGTGTTTTTTATTGCCAAGAATCATCAATATTTACAGACTTGTATATTCATAAACATCTGAGAGGTTTTAGCCTCAGAATCCTTCTGCTCTATTGTTTGCTCTTTCATCTTCTTTCAAACATGGAGAGAGTGATTGATGTTTGGTCTGCAGAGACTAAAAATAAAATACGTATCACATTCAAGTCTCATTCTAGAAGTTAAATATCATTTTGGCTGTTAAAGTGCCCTTCAATGAAACAATAAAATTCAGTTCATATCCTTGTGTGAAAACAAAAATCCACCACAAATATCATATTAGCTTGGTTGTTTTTCTCCCATGTTGCAGCTCTTTCTGCAGTAAGTAGTACCTATATGCAGGCACACACATAGGCACTTTCAGTAGTTTCCTTTCTCTTGTCCTTGTACACAATATACATTTTAGATTTTTGAGTTAACATTGAGCTGTTAAACCTCAATGCAAGCTTGATAAACAGATCATAAAAAATGTCATGTGGACTAAAAGTCAAAATATATGAAGCGTGTTGTAAGTAGGTTAGAGTAATGGAGATAAATTACAGGAACACTTGTGTAAATTCTAGATGAAGGGGAAGTTGCAAAGGTGTTGCATCAGTTGCTGTCTTATTATTTTTTCCTTTCACTCTTATTGCCTCCAAGTCAAAACTCCCAGTGATTGAACACTAGGAACTATTTTCTTTACAGCCATTGTCCCAGATAAGAAGAATCACTCTCAGCAACAAGGTGAGCATACAATTTCAGTTTAATTGTTCTTTTCACCTTTGAACTCAAGGGATAACAACAGTGTTTCTGGTGTACTTGAGTGAAATGACTTTGGTGGTAAGCAAGGAAGGAAATTCTCTGTCAGAAAATCATCTACACTTTTTATTTTTTTCCTTTGAGAGAGAAGATCTAATTGCTACAGGCACCATAAAGAGATTGAGAATAGAGAAGAGCCTTTGTGAATACACTGGGAAGAATGATTTCTGTGGGAATCCATTATGTGCATGTATTGATGAAGATAAATGAATATCCATGAAAAAAATCCATTGCATTTATTAGACTCCAACACAGCTTGAATCTAAGCTGTGGCAGTTAGCAGAATATACTAAACCCTCTCTGTTTTATATACAAGTAGATATGAGTGTAGGGGGCAGTTCAAGGGACCTTGCAGTTACCCCAGGTAAGGACACATTTATGGACAATCAGTGGGAAGTAGCTGATGAAAACTACTGAGTACCACAAGTTCTTACCACATGGTAAATGCAAAGTAATTTGAGGAAGATCATGCCAGACAGCTGACCTCGCACACTGAACCAGTAAATACATGAATTACTTTCTACCCTGCTCCTTTGTCCCAAGCGTTTGTAAGCTGCTCTATAATAAAAGCAGGACAAGAGCAGCATGTTATGAGAGAGAAAAATGTGCTCAAGCATTACTGGCTTCTGCTGCTGAAGTCCTGGATAACTGGGATGCAACAGAAATGAATGAAAGGGGCAGCAGTGAGAGGAGAAGGTGGGGATGGAGATCAGAAAGTTGCCCCAAAAAAACCTGTTTGTGAGCATAATGGATGCTCAGGCTGTGAGCTGGTTACATCTGCATTTGTCTCATATGTGTGTTAGAGATCAGTCACTGTGAGCTCTCACTTAGAGCTTCCTCTGCAAGGGGAAACATCACATTCTACCCTGATGCCTATTGACATATCAAACCCAATTTATTTCCCTGTACATATATTATTTTATCCTTAAGTTAAAATTAATTTCATATTCTTTCAATTACCTTTTCATTATTTATAGACTTAAAGTTCTTCACTGCCTTCCATTGTTTTGATTGCCACATAAATTTATTTAATATTATATGTCAACTAGTAGTATAAACCTAATTATGGCAGAGCTCCATGGAAAATTTATTTTATACAGTTGAGAAACAGAATTTGGCAGGATGTTTTTCCCTCCTACTATATAGAAAACATCTAATGATTCTATCTAGAAAGCCCACATTTAGATAAATGACCACTTAATCAGTTGAGAAGTGTCTCAGCATGGGTCAGATCTTCACAATCAATCATTTTTTAATATTAAGACACTGCATAATTACCTCATATCTCTTATAATTTTGGGTGTACTTGTTGTGTTGCAGCATTATCATTTTGGTGTATCTCCCCAGCAGTAACCACACACAAAATTTCACCACATTACATTTAAAATTATATTTATTTTGAAGATATATATAATCTTATTATATTTATATTGAAAATTCTTTTTTCAAGGTTAGTATATGATGTTACCACCCTTTTTGAAAGACTGTAGTAAAAACTAGAGCAAAACAGGGAGCAGCATCTGCTGACAGCTCAGCTGAGCCACCCCTCTGTTGGCTTGTTCAAGACCCTATGGTGCTGCAGTTGGGGCAGGAGAGAACCCAGGGGCTCGGGCTCTGTTTGCATCCTGCTGTGGGGTGCACACTGGCCATGCTGAGCTGTCCAAATTTCGCTTTGCTGAGGGCTGTGGTGCTCTGAGAGCCGGGTGTGAGCACACCCCTGGGGCAGCCGGCGCTCCGGACGGTACCGCAAAATGGAGAGAGGGCTGTGCACATCCTTCCTCTCTGTTTCCCTCCTGCAGGCTCACGGGGTGAGATAAGAGATAGTAGGGCTTGACAGAAGTCAGGATTTAAGCACTGTAAATTTGGGAAGGCACTCCTGCACCCCATCCCACCTGGGGCTGGGCATCCTGAATTTTCACAGAGGCTGAAGCGCATGAAAACCCCATAGCTGATGCTTCATGCTGTCCTGATCCTAGATGTTTCTCCTGTCTCCTTTTATCAGGTCACATATTTGGAGACAATGGATTTCCTAATTAAAGTTGACAGCTAAATTTAGAATAGTTAATTAGTGAAGGCACCAGACTCACAGCCTGGGCACAGGTTCAAGGTTTGGAGGACATTGGTGTAGTTTGATTACGATGTTCCCATCAGGCAATAATGCCTGCTGCTGTGGGCAGAAATATGAGAGGGAAATTGATTGTGAGGTTGGAAGTGTACTCTGAGCTGAAAGAGAAGGTGAATGATGTCAATAAGGACAGTAATCTTGTCAATAAGGACAATAATCTCCCCCCAGAGTAGCAAGGAAGGAAATGATCCTTGGAGCTGCCAAAAATTTCCTCAGTAGATAGTGGCATTTGGGTGTTAGGTGCTTCTGAAAACCAGGCTATTTCAGATTTTTATTTACTTTCTCAACAGAAACAAAATCCACTCAAACAACTGTATTATACAATTGACTGTTTAATTTATTTGTATTATATATGCAGCGATATTTTTTTCTTCCTATTAACAAGCTCAACATTAAAGAAATTAATTCCCCATGGAGAATAAATTAAAACAAAAACATCCAGAAAAGACAAAACCTATAAAAAGCAGATGGTGCCACATATAAAATGCCATCAATTTTTATGCATCTGTGTAAAAAGGTTGAGATGTTCCCAGCTTTGAAGTAAATTCTACCCATCAGCCTCATCAAAATATCACAACTGTATTAATGATTGCAAAAAATGACTTTCTACTCACTAATCCAAACCCACCACACTTGCCTCAGCAGAAGCTGGGAGGAACTCTGCATGCTCATATATTACAGTAGACCTGCAGTGGAACCTATTGCTCTTCACATCAAATGTAAACTTGTAAATTCATTGCTTTGTTTATGTTTTCTACTTCTGCTGCCACTAAACTTCCTTCCTAATATCTGATTTATAATTGGGCAAAGAGGAAGAATCCCTAATGACTACCCCCGGGTCTAGTTTAACAATGGATCTTTAAGAACCTTTTGCCTTTCACCTTTCAATTAATTTTTTTTCAAATGCCATCTGTCACAATCTGGACCTTAATCTGTATTTGCTGTTTCTAAGTTCAGTGCCTTAATCACAGATAAAAGGAATCTAATTAGCTTAGATAGAAGAATGTATTGACACATGAAATACATGGTCAAAACTGGTTCACGTATCCCCATATCAGAATTAGTACCTGAGCCTTAATTCCACTGAGCCCGGAACAGCTCCCATGCTCAAAATCACATTCTGGTACATCAAAGCCAGGTGCTGATCTACCTTGTCAGCTGTCCAGCCCCAAATTAGCACTGCTGGACTGTATCATATCATGACAGTAGACACACAAGTGACAGATGCTCGTGGGTTTACAGTTAACAATTAAAGCCAACTTACTCCCAGAAGCAGAGCTTGTTAAAGAAAATAGACTATAGCATTTAAGCATAAAATTAACAGTATGGAAAATAAAATATGCATATATATAATGCAAAACTAGAGAGTTTCTAAGGATGAATTCCAAATTCTTACTGGGAAAGATACTTTTCAAGTAACAACACTGTGGGGGTTACCAACCCTTCTCAGTCATCATTTGAGTCTGTAACAACTTTATAATTACTGGAATGACATGGCTCAGTACATCTGGTGTGACTCATGGACATCATTAGCTTCAAACTGATGAAAAGAAATGGTTCTTCCACTGTTTCTATATTATTAGCTGCAGCAATTTTACAGGAGTTTGCATATAGTCAGCTTTACTTTTCCTCTGTAGAATAATATATTTATGTTATTTCTGTCATTCAAGTCCTGTGGTTGATCTAAAGGCCTTTTAGAAATTATGATCTACTACAATTGAAGCTGCAGATGTATATAATGCATATAATACTTTGTATTTAGACTTTTAAAAGACAAGGAAATACTTCACATATCATCAGGTTTTTTTCTTTCTTTCTTTAGGCATGATGTCATGAACTTAATCTATTTTGATACCAAGCTCTGCAGCACACAGGTATTATCTGGGTATCTATGGGTTTCTTTCTCTCTTTATATAGAAAACAAACTTGGATCACATGAAGAGCTAGTAAAAGAATAATAAGATATTCAGCTATTTTTAACAGAAGGAGGAACTGTGGAGTACCTAATCAGGGATGTTCCAAGATGTTCCATGTAAAATGGAAATATTTCAAATGCAAGCTGACTACAATAATTCATTACCACAGTCTGCTCATGTGATTGGATTTTTCTGCAAAAGAGGTAGGACGAAAAATCCTAGGTTTTTACCTACTTTTATTCAAATGAACTCTCACTGAACTCAGGGGAATAACTGTTCAATAACTGGGGAATAACTGGCCATTTTCATATGACAATTTACCCTCCATCATATGTTACATGGGCAAACAGAAGTACATGTTCACATTTATGTGTTCAACCTTTTTGAAGACTGATCCTTAAACAAATTGTCCAAGGACACAAAACAAATCAGTAAATCATGTAAATCATTATTTACTTACATTTTGGTAATTTCAGTTTTTTTATGCAATAATATAGTCATACTACAATAACAGTGTTCCATGTTATGGTAGATTAGAGTACACCTAATTTTATTTTCTGTTTTGTGTCATCCATTTCTGAGGTTTTAATGTCTTATTCTCATCACATTTAAAATAGAAAACTTACATCTCTTTCTATAATGTGATTATAGGTTTTTTATAATTCCCTCCAGTATAATGTCACAAGGAATTTTCTTCTGCTTCATGTACAATTTAATTTCCTTTTTAATTGGCATTGTCTAGTATGGTGTTTGTCAGGAATCTGCACATTTACATTTTTATACCTGCATGTATTTTCAGAACAAGAAAAATTAAAAGTCAGTGAAGTGATTAATGCAAATATCTGACTGGGAGATCATTAGGTCTCAAACTCTGACTTTCTATATGTGACTGTTGTATTTCCCTGAACTCAAAATTCTAAAGAAAGCCATTACCCTGGCTCTTTCCTTGGCCAACACACAGTAAATTAGACTTGCCTCACTTTTCTGCACTGACTGAGTGAACCACAACCTAATACCATATCTCAAATAGGCTTGACAAGTTGTCTTTATTTTAAATTTTTTACCCAAGTTAATCTATATATAGAAAGTAAAATGCAAAAGATATTTAATTAAAATCTGTTAAACTCCAGGCGTAGCTCGACACGAAGTTATGAATCTTGTTATTATTATTGCAAAACTTGAACAAAACTAGGAAGATCAGTCTGGAAGGCATATTCCTCCCCCAGAAAAGACATTTGGTTGTCTTTGCTTGTCAGTGAAAACTTTACAGAGCAAAAGATCTTTCTTCTGAAGGGCATTAGAGATCCCAACTTTCCAGGGCAGTTCCTGGGTTCCACATGATTTTGGCTCCCACCACAATGGGGTAGAGCTTCAAGTGAGGGTCTCCCAGGTTGTCTTTAGGCCTGTCTATCTCAGACATTCAGTGAAGGCTTGGATTGGGCTCTGTGGGCTGAACAGGTGATGGAGGGACACTTGGTATCATGACAGAGGGTTTAAAATCCAGTTCACGGGTCACTAATTTGATACCTATTCCCTTAATTCTGCTGTTACTACTGAAGTCATTGTGTCCCATGAGGATCATAATTTGAGATGGTCAGGAAGATATGGCTACCTTTCCACAGTTAAAAGCAACAGGGATGTGAATCAGCTGAGTCAGTATTTTAAGAATCTGATTTTTAAGTAAAGGTACATTTTTTGGCAGTGAGACAACTAAGTATCTCACTAGGTCTTGGCACCTAAGGCAGAGGGCTGTCTTTTTTTTCTGGTTCTGTCTGGGAGTGAATCACAGTCACAAGGACTTTGGAGCAGAAAAATGACACTTCTGTAATGCCTTAAGATATTGCATCATCTCATGATCCCTTGGTTATTATTCTTATTAATGTTTTACTTCACTGTGGTTTCAGAGTTGTGATCTTTTGCATGTTATTTCAAAAATATAAACATAGAAGAAAAGCAGTAAAATGTAAACCAAACTTCTATCAACAGGTTCTCCAGCTGAAGCATGACCAGTGCCCTTTGGGTCATATTTGGGTGCTAATGTGTATTGCTACTTTTTGAGGGAACAAAGAAATCTGACATATGGGTTTAACCTTGACAAAAAGGAGAGCAAGAAGGGCAGTGTTGTTTAAAGCTCTATAAAATCATGAGGTACTCAAGGTAAGTTCTGTTCTATTAAGATACTTCCTGAGCTTTTCATTTTACTTTATTCACTAGTCAAGGGAGGCACTAGATTTGAGTAGAACACCTACAGCTGGTAAGAGAGAAGAAAGTGAAAGAACCTATTTTTACTTGTGAAATGCAAATCACTGAACTAAATAATTAATGCAGTGCAGTCTAATTTCTTAGTCCAGAGCATCAGCTTTTATAAATTGTGCAAAATCTGAAACCCATCCAACTTTATTTTTGGAAATAAATACACGTGTTAATTTTAGCTTGCAAATTTTATAACTGGATGAAATTCCAGTATATTCATATGGAAAAAATGTTGATATTCATAATTAAAAATGTAATTAGTTTTCTAGAACCTAAAGAAAAGCTTACTTACATAAATAATGAAAAAGTTTAAGTTCCTGGGGTTAAATTTATAATGTAGTGGGTGCATGCAATTGTATTTGCATGCAACTATAATTAAAAATCTGTCTTAATGAGGATAAGTTAGAGGACTTTGATTATTTAAAAATGGAAAAAAAACAATTAGTACAAGAGAAAAATAGAAGAGAGCTTATTTATTATTAAGTTTCTTCTATGAAAGACATTAATAACCAGAAGTTATCTTTTAAAATAATGATGCTGTAAATGGTAATTTAAGAAGGAGCACATAATTTTCTTACGCATTAACATATAAAAGAATTCAACAGCTCCTGGTCAAATATTTTAAAGCGCCAGTGTGGCAGTAGGATAATCCATGGTCCAAAAGCCATGTCCATTTCCCAGAAGAATCCGTTGACTCTCAAATTTCCTCAAGGCAGAGAACTTCTTGGTGACTTAGTACTGCTGATTGACTCTGCAATGTCAACACACAGAGTTCTGTGTGTGTTTTTGGAAAAACGAGAAGAGTTTATTATATGAGTCTGCACATGTCTATTGATCACTGTGTAAAGGCTCCTGGCAATGAGGGTAAAGTAGCATAAATTTTTGGCCCTTTTTTATTTTTGTGACTGTCAGTATACCAAGACTGCATGTCTCAACAGTGGGAGGATGCACAGGACATGTTGTATCCTATTTTTGCTTTTCCTTACCTGTCCCTATGCCAGGACCAAGGGGTTAAACTGCCACTCAAAACATGAGGCATGGTGGGCACACTGAAAGGGAGCAGCAGATCACACACTTGCACCTGAGGGCATCTGGTGACTACACTCTTCAAAGGCCCAAACCCTTTGCTCAGTGCATATCCAGTAAACACCAGAGACAGGACCTGGTAATTCTGGAGTTGGGAGGGAAGGTGACTCTGGAAAGTGGCCTTACTTTGTCCTCACAGCTCCACTGTGTGGGTGTGTGGGAGATGTGTTGGTCTGGTTTGTTTAAACATGCTCTGGAACCATTAACTGATGTCATTGCCACCTAGCAGAGTTCAGTTTCAGGGCTAGACAGGTCTTCTACTCCTGGTGACTTCTTCACATTCTCATCTCACTGCTCACTGGGTTTAGCTTGGGGAAAGAAACCAAGCATAAGAGAGCCGGGGAAGGACCCCTGAAAGTACAGCCCTTGTGCCTAGATCCACGGGATTTTACTTTTTCCTGTTCCCTTTGCTTTTCCTAATGTTCTATTTGCTTCATACTTAAAGAGTTCCTAATCAAGTGAGCACAAATTCTTGGAGTTCTCTGGCCTTGTCCCTGTCCTTTTTGGGTGAGCTGCCTATGAGGCAGGGCCGATTCCGCCTGAGCACTGCTGCCTAACCTTGGTGTGTGCTCCTGAGCAGGCTGCTGGGCTGGGAGAGCTGAAGGCAAGCACGTAGCCTGCAGCCATGTGAGATAAGGCAGGGAAAACTGCAGAGCCAAGCTTGTGGAGATGGGGATAGGCAGCAGTTCAAAGATTCACGAGGAAAAATGTTGACATGAAAAGGCATAAAATCCTAAGGGAGAAAACAAAGAGTAAGAAATCGAAAACGCAGCAACATCAAGGGTCAGCCCCTCCACGGAGCAACAGAGACCAACCCTTCCCTGTCTGGCTGATAATTGCTTGTTCAGCACAGACTCACTGGGTGTGGTGAGCCCCAGGCTCTCTTGCCAGAGCTACTTGTTTGTCAAAATCATGCCTTCCTCCTCCAAACACTGACTGCTCATTTGGGGTTGAGCAGCAGACTTTGAACCTTCAGTTACAGCTCAGGAGATGGAAGGCATTTGCCTTCTAGCCCCTCGACCACACCTTTTCCTTGTTTCCATGAACTTCTGGCATGATTATGATGTAAATATTTCTATTTGCTCTCTCAGTTAAATTTGTAATGGAAAATACTCAAGCTATAACCTAGGTAATAGTGCCAAAAATGTGATGAAATAATTTTCTACTTCAATTTGTATCCAAAGACTTCCCAGCTATTTTTAAATGACACATTTGCAGAGAAGTGGCAAAACCAGAGTTAGTCTATTTGCCAGATTTTCACGACAGAGGAAATTTGACACTGACACACGCAACACTTTCTACTTAATTTTTTAAAACAACTAAATACCATTTTGTTAATGTGCATTTCACAGTGAATGTCATTCAAGCTGGCATTGCAGTGATCAAGAATTATCACAGATGTCAGCTTGATGAAGATAAACATGATTACTGCATACAGTTTGGATACCTAAAGCAATTGAACCTGATTTTTAGTTAATATACCAGTCTACTCAGCTTTTATTGGTGTAGGAAGAACATGAAGGAGGGAACATGTCCAATGCCAGTTCTTCTTCTTGTCATTGAGTAAAATAAGCACACACTTGTCATTTCGCTGGCCTAGGGAAGGCCAATCCTGTGTGTTAATGGATCACTAAGGAGTGTTCCTTCCGCCTCCCAACCTTTCCACCTCATTCGTCTGTCAAAACTGGAAGGCCAAGAGCAGATAGGAGCACAATCTGTGGATTCACTCTTATCTTACTCTTTAATGAATGAGCAACAAAACACACACACAAGATGTACACAGTACTGTATTCGAACTTCTGAATCATTTGCAAATGGGCACCTGATAAGGCAGGAAACATGTAATAAATGACTGCTGAAGGCGTGTGAATAGATGGGCCTGCAGGAATTTGTGATAGCTTTCTCCCTCTGCTGCTTTTCATGATAAGTAGTGTATATAATCTAAATCCCTAGGAATACTTTCTGTGCAGGCCATTGTCAGCAGTCCTGAAGAATCTGTAAGTTTGAATAGCGACCTTGAAAGATGCCTTTGGAAAACACACCCTTAAAATCACACCATTCTCACTAATCAAGTCAGGATTTCTTAGATGGGAAAGTATCATCTGTTCATGTGGGTATGGAATGAGGAATTTAAACATAATTGTGCACTCTCAGCCACAGGAAATCTGCCTGTAGTATTTAAAGAAAATGCACAGGATAATTAGTTGGTGTTTTTTATTTTGGAGACTTCATTCAAGACTGATAATTACCATTCACATTTCTGGAAGTGGAGGTAGAGTACAGCCTAGATTCTTTTCATTCTTTTTGAAAACATGAGGTTTTAAAACTACCTTGCAGTTACAAACTAAAGAGGATCCTCCTTTAATTAAAGAGGAAAATTTATGTTGTATTGGATGCCCAGTCAAAAACTTAGAAATCTAGGGTTTGTATCAGGTTTTCTTAGACAATGGCATCCTTCACAGAACAAAACCTACAAAAACAACAACAAAATAGAAGATCAAACTTTATGAAATACACAGTGAATTAATTATCTTATGAATTTGATCCAAAGACTTCCCTGAAGCCAATAAAATCTGATTTATTCAATTTCTACATGACTTTTATGGGCAGACCTGCATCCTGAGGTCCTCTTCCAAAAGCACTTTATTTACTTGGGCTTAAAGCTACTGATAATACAGTAACATGGCTTGTGTCTTAGTGACTTTAAATTTAAATTCAAAATACAATTTTCTCAAGCAAATCTGAATTTTTACAAAAGTTATCTAAGCTTCATACAAATGAAGACTACCAGAAAAAAATTATTGATTTAGGTTTTAAACTTCTGAGTGTGAATGCTTAAAGGTGGGTGGGAAGGATATTTTTCTTTGAAACTTTCTCTAGCCTTTTCCCAGGGAAAGAAAAAGGACCTCCCACAGGTATTTTGCAGCATGTGAAAATTTCTAGGAAACTCCAATACAACTACATCAATCCAGGTTGCTGAAACAAGGGCTAAGATATACTTACAGGTTTAAAAGAAACAAGGACCTCTGGGTCAAGCATGCTATGCTATGTTAATCTATAGGCATTTATAGGAATTTATAACTCTAATCTGAGGCCACAGTCTAAAAACAGAATCTTCCTTAGCTTTGACATTGGGCTATTCACTGTATTCAATAAATAATTCAAATCAAGATTTTGATCAAGACAGTATTCAGAAAGTCAACAATAATTATAGATACATATATATATATTGCTTCTACTAAATCTTCAGGTGTTCCTGTGGCAGTGTCATATTGAGTGGTACTCAACACATTGAGCTACTTAATTGCTGTTTCTAGTTATATTTTGAGGCAAGATGTTGGGGTTTTATTAGACAAATCCTTTATGTATATATGAGAGTGTGGTTGCTGTGCTTTGGAATATATGACATATATTTAAAAAAAAAACCTTCTTGTAAAGTTTGTTTTGAAAGTCTTCTATGTGAAACTGGGAATAACCAATAGCCCAGCTATAATCAGGTGTCCAGAGTGATTGTATTGTTGCAAACAATAGATTTGTTGTTTGTTCTTGTTCTGTATGTTGAAAACCTCCAAAAGTTTAAAATGCTTCCTTAGGAGTAGTTGGCGGAAATTCAGAAGGGGAACCTAAGCTTATGGAAATGAGGCATGGCAGGTACAGGGAAGAGCAATGATGATTCCTGATCAATTTTGTGCATGCTGAATGTATAAAACTCAGATTCTCAGGAATGCTGAGGGTCTGATGAGACTGGTGATCAGGCTGGCAGTAAAGTAGAAGATTCTGCTAAACTTGCAGTCTATGTGGAAAAACTGTCTAACTACAAACCAGTAGATGGCAATGACTGACATTCTGAAGAGCGCAGGAGAAGGGCCTGGTGTGGTCAGGATCCTCTTCTTCAGGTTATGTAGTTTGGCTGTAAACTCTCCTGCCACAAAGGGTGCTCTAAGAAGTTCTCCTAGCCTGTGTGAGGCTGTGACATAGTGCCTGTCTCCCTCCCTTGGCTACCAGTCACATTTATGTTAATGACACAATCTACCTGGAATCAATTCCAAGATATTAAATCTGCTTCAGCATAGTCATGAGGGCTGTGTATCTGGCATTTCTTTCAGTCCTTTTGGAGATATCACACCTGTTGGTGGTTTGGAGGTGAAAATCTGTAATTAGCTGTAGCTCAGCATTGTCTCCTTTGTCTGGAACAGGATGCCTAGAAAGGATGTATGGCCTTCACATTCAAAAGTGTTGTCTTACCTCTAAGTTAGTAACTTTTATCCTTCAGCTCATATAATTTTATTTTTTATCTTGGGAATTGTAAATGAAATCCTCATGCATAATCTGATTATTGTTACGTTTCATTCTGGAAAATTTCCTTGTACCTATATTATGTTCTGTGTCTGCCATTCTTTCTTGGTTAGCTCAGTTTGTGCCATTGAATTGGAAAGGTAGCATATAAAGTTTTAACTTCCCTTCTAAATTTTGAATAGTGCTGGGTATCCTAAACCATATTTAGTATGGCTTTTTAAATCCCCAAAGCTGGTACTTTGAGAGCACAAGATGTATAAGAAACACAACATATCTATAAGTGCCTTTATGGTGATAATGCTCAGCTTCAGGATTTCAGCTTCACAAGCCCCCTGTTTCAAAAAGAATTAAATAATTTTAGCAATGGCTTGTCAGCTCTATTTAGCCTTAAGTTTCAATTTCTCTGACTATCAATATATTACCTCCCTGTTGATACATTATCACCTTCTGAAGGGTCTCACGGTGATGCAATTAACACTTCAAATAATGACTGCAGACACTGGAAGTTGGTGACAAATGACATCTTTCAGGAGCTATATTGGAGAGAAAGGAGCAAGAGAAGTATGGCTAAAGCAGTTATTCTTGAGATGACACTATATAAACCAGTGCAAATGTAGGTATAGACAATAGTAGAGACTGTAGTTTTTAATATATTTGTATTGTCATGCAAGGAATTGTTGGTTAAATATATGTGGATCAAAGTGTGCTAAACACACAAAAAAATACAACTTCTTGTTTGAAATCAGAAGTACATGTACCTTGACTTCTGTTAACTCCAAGAATTTAGTGTAATACTGAAGTTTGTGATAATTTGAATATTTGATGGGTCAATGATGTAGTATGAATTTAATCAAGCAACAGCACAAAGAGGGCTGGGTAACTTGGCTCTCAAGTCATGTAGGCTGTTATTAATATAATCTTCTGATTCCTTTCCTCTCTTTGCCAATTGCACCAACAATTTGGCATGCATAGTAAGAAGTTATTATGGATTCTGCAGCAGCCTTCCTGTTGCATGGCACAGATAACACAAATCTTGTTAACAGTCTGACAAAATATAAATGGCTTCATAATGAACTGCCACCCTTTTAATATCTCAACAACTTCAGAAATGTTATCTGGCAACTGCAGGGGCCTAAAGTTATGCTTTTAGAAGGCTGAAATTTAGTACTATACTTGCACCTACAGTGTGTCCCCCATCCCTCCATGTTTTTCTTAGCACAAAACAATAATTAAACTTAATCTTCTGTATCAAACACAGGCATGTCCATCCATTTAATTATGATCATGTGGGGAATGTGATAAAGCATAGCTTTTAAAACTGATCATATTTTACAACTTTTAGAGGACTCAGCAAAACTCAAACTCTCCCTAATTTTCCATGCTTTTGTGACTTTGTTGAAATTATCCCATAATGTTGAAATAATCCCATAATCTCTACAGGATATATCCTCTTGTAGGGTACCCTCATCAGACAGGCCTGGGTACCCCAAGAAACAGGCAGGGTGTAGCAGAGCTGCAGGGTGGGGAGCTCAACTGGGAGGAAGAGCAGGAAGTGTCTTGTGAAGTGACTCACTCCACTGAGCACTAGAAAACTCTCTGGAAAGGAAAGATAAGAAATCTATGTTCAAAGAGACGACAGAACAGATCTTTGAACTGTAGGAATGCATGGGGGTAGCTCCTGGTATGCAGTCACTGTCTGTGCTCTGGGTGCAAGCAGGACCAGCTGCAGGTGAATAGGACTGGAGAGGCTGCAGCAGGACCACAGGCTATGGGACAGGAAGGCAGGCACTGAGAAAAGGAGTTTATAATCTTCTTCTCCAGTACCAGAAAAACAAGACTGGGAATAAAATTTGATTTACTTGGCTCCAAGTTATAAAGTGAAAAATATTCCCAAAGTGCAAAACTGACTTTTCCTTAATCCTATCTTTTTTATATGCAAACTATTTGTTCTGTAAGAAAAAGCAGTCTGGAGCCTTTGCAGTGGGGATGTTGTGAAGGGAACAAATGCTGAAGTAAGGGGTTGCAGATGCCCTACTCTTTTACAGCATCAGACTCTGGGTCTCTTTCACCATAGAATGAGAATTTTCAACAGATTACATCTCAAATCCTGTCATTTGCTCACATGCATGCTTTGTTTAATGCTTTTAGTTTCATATAAACTTTAAGTATGGCAGAAGGTGACATTAGTGTTTTAAGGATTGTTGTCCCTTGGGGAAAAGAAAGGAAGGATAACAGAACTTGTGATGTTATTTATGGCAGGTATTTATTTATGACATTCTGAGGAAAAAACCCCAAAGCAACAGACCCAAAAAACCCCAAACTCCCTGTCCTCAGGTATTTTCTACAGAGCATGAGTTGCTGCTGCTTGCATGCAGTCCACAGTTATTTTCTGGTTTGGGCTAGATTCTGTGGCTTTACCTGGTGGAGTAATTCTTTATTTTGAATTGTTCCACTGAAGTCAACAGAGTCTGGTCATGGATATTACTCAGTCGAAGCAGAAGTGCCAGAATCCACTGACATTTTGGTTTTGCATGTGAATGGCCACCTAATTTCCAGCTATTGTTTCATAAAATGCATGATGGCAGCTTTTAGAATATGTGAGTAAGAACCAACAAATAGCAACAGGTAGCAATTGTTTCTGCTCTGAGAGAATACCCTTGTTTCTTTCTGAGTGCAGGTATTCATATGAAAAATAGCCCTTCAGCAAGCATTTGTGTGAACAAAAAGCCCGTTTGTATGAATGCTCATAAATAAAAAATCATAAGAGTTGTAAACATGGTTGAGCTGAATACTCACTTCGCATTCAAATGAGTGTTAGCAAACACTGAGCAAAGGGGAAGCTGCTGTAAGAGCTTTTTTTGCTCAGGGAATTTCTCAGCAGTCACAGGAGGTGTTTCAGGCTAAGTTGTGAGGACAGAGAGGTCTGTCTTTGAGAAGTGTATAAAACAGTGTAGACTTCTGACCTTGAACAGCTTGGACATTCCTATTTTCTTCTTCTACTACACACTGGTAGAAAGCTCACAGTCCTGTCTGAACTCATCAGCAGTGGATAACCAACTCCAGGGGCTGGAGAATCATCAGAGAGGGTTCTGACTGTGTGAAAGGGATGAGGTTTTTATCTAGTACATGGCTGACTTATGTCCACCTCTGTGTACCTGCACTGTAGTTTTGAAGTAGGTGCTGAAGAAATGGAATGATCCTTGTGTCACTTGAGGAGATGACTTGTTCAAATGTGTGTTTCAGTTCTCCTCTAAGTAAGTAACATCTCTGGTTACTGTGTGGCCTTTAGATCAAATGTGAGGAGGAATATCTCTGTTTCCACGGAGACAAAAGCAGCTCAGATTAGGAGAATGACAAATATAACACTGGAACTAAACAATGACTTTGACTCTTCACAAAGAACATTAATTTATTTTGCATGTCCTACCAGATATGAAAATCCATGAGTTGCATGTGTACCACAAGCCTACCAGGCTTCTCAGACTGGTCTCAAAAGGCCATGGTTCTGCCCTGTTTCCCTGGGCTAAATTGGTAGAGGTGAACCATCAAGCCAAAGGACAAACCACAGCCTTAATTATACAGTTAATTATTGGTAGACTCCTCATGACAGGTTTGATCCAGACCAATCAGCAACCATTGAACTTTGAACTTCAGTTCAAGTGCATTAATGCAGTCTGGAGATCATTTCCAACAGCAAAATGTGAATGCATTGGTCTTAGAGAAACATGTCAGCAAAGGCTATCCAACACTGCTTATCTTAAAGGCCAGAGGATGGATAGGCTTGTGTGTGTGGTCCTTATTAGTATTAAAATAGCCTTTAGCAATAGTCCCTTAATATCTCTTTTACTGGTAGTTCAATTCCCCAATTACTCCTGCCAGAGAAATTGGTGTCTGGCCAACAGCAATCCCAGCCAGGCAACAGGTGACTTCAAGACAGGCATGAAGCAATGGTCCCTGTCCCCAGCACTGTCCCCTGAGAAAACTTCCAACACAGAACAATTCACCTAACCATAGTGAAGACCTTGTACTTCTGTGCTTTATCCAATACTCTAGACATCATTTCTGTATAGAAACAGAATCAGTATAGAACAGAAATGAACTTGCAATTTTTAAGGTTTTGGATGGGGTTTATTCATCTCTAGGTTAATTGCTGCATGCACAGAAGCACCACAAGCAGAAGGAGCAATATCCATAGAAGTTTTTATACTACTAGAATTTATACTAGAAAAAAACTGGAAAAGTTTTATTAGCTGGGAAAAATATTTTGATTACAAATATTTGTCAATGTTTTGCAAAAGAAAATGAACCTCTGTTATTTTTCTTCACCCCTTTGCAGGTGAGCAAAAAGTTTCCATTTCCAGCAAAAAAAACCCTGTGTATATGCAAAACAACAATCTGTTGATGGCTTTGAACCAGGAGATAGACTAAGTGTATCCTGCAAGGACTGCAGAATGCTAAATTAAAATGTCCATCTTGCTGTGAGTAAGCAAGCAATGATGCTACTTTTCTCTACCAATAAATTCAGACTGTCTTGGAGATTGACCTGTTTATGCAAGCTGTTGAGAGAAAATATTGCCCGAGTTTTCCTCTATCTCTTCCAGCAGTGGTTACATATTAACTGCTCCTCAGCCAGCAATGGGAAATGAAAGAATGCTGCCTGTAATTTAACCTCTTCATGTGGGTTTTTACTGTGCTGGCTGATCTTGGGAGCTGTTTAGGAAGTCTCAGGAGCACTCTGTAAATGCATCAGCCTTGGTAATGCCATTGCATTTACAGGCATTGGAAGGGTTTTCCTTGGAAAGCTGCTGGGATCACCTTCATCTGCAGATGAATGTCCACAACAGCAGAAGCATGTGGAGGGTGGGCAAGCAGCAGCTTGGTCAGTGGGAGAGGAAGACTTTGGGCTCATTTTGGTGAGTGTGTTGCACTCTGTGTCACTAAAAACCTGCCTCACCACTGGGAGCTTCCAGTGTCTTCTACTGTCTGAACAATGGACTATCAAAAAATTTGTTCTCCTGGTCATGTCTTCATGTCTGTGTGAATGTAGTGAATGTCAGGTTTTTTCTGTAATTTTAAAAAAGACCTCTGCACAACAACAGAGTTATTTCAAGCAAAAATGATTCTGCCTCACACTTCACATGATTCAAAATACAAACCTGTCTGCCCCTAAAAAAATGTTGTAGACTTACTTGTCCTTTTTAGGAAAGAAGTGTCTGTAATGGTCTAGATGCTAATGAGAAAAGAATATAATCAATTTTCCAGGGACATTTCATTACAAACAGTTATTTTTGTAGATAGAAGAGAGGGAAAGAATGAATTTTTAGGTAAATTGAAGTTGTGACTACATAATTCCAGTCCTGTCATCTACTTGTTAATGAGATGACTCTGATCCAGTTTTAGCTCCCTAAAGTCTAGGTTTTGGCTAAAAATGCAAGTAGAAGGGATCACCTTCTGAGGGTATTTATCCCTCTCCATTTTAAGAAGTCTGTGTGGCTTTGTTGAGACAGTGGACAGAAGATGAATCTCACCCTGCCATATCTAGCCCCTTGGACTGGAAAGACTGGCAAGCTTAGGCATTTTTTCCAACTATTGAGTAGCATTAAACTCTAATATTTTTACAAATTACTGTCTTGCTAAATAACCTCTTGACCTAGAGGTTTTCAAAAAAGATATTTGTGCATGTGCAGCAGGATGAGGTCCTTGAAAGAATGAAGTCAGCTTAGAAGAAGTTGCTAGAGTTTATTCTGAGAATATGAATGCTGCAACTTGAAAAGCAGTTGTCTGATGCATGTAGAGCTAAGTCACTTTTTCTATTTAAGTAGTGCAATGGAAAAAACCCAGCCTATGGAAAACATTTTATTCCAAACCAGTATCTGGGATCTGGTTGACATCACTGTAAAGACATGGATGTAGGATATGACAGCTACCAATTGAGAAATATCTTGTTTTCCTGTAAAGATGGTTCTTGCTCTGCATTACTAAACCATGCAAATCTGTGAAACCAGTGTAATATGTGGATACAGAATACAGCCTGTTTTCTGTTCCAGCCTGCAAAGACAGCATGAAATATCAATGATCCCAAAGAAAGACAACACTGCGTGAGCACCTTGTAGTGCACAAGGATAACCAGTTTAAAAACTATGCATTAATGCTCAGTATTTAAAATTAAACACTTCCTAGATTCAAATTATTTTCATTTTGAACACCAGGGGAAAAAAACCAAAACAACAAACCCACTCAAATTATCCTTTGGCTAAGTTATCAAGTCACAGCAATAAAAAGGGGTCCTGCTTTCCTGACACAAAATTATACTGCATCATCAATCCTTCAGCATTAAAACAAATCAGGCATTGGATAAAAGTTAAACTTCATGCTGGGCTCTAATAGAAGAGGAGTACTCAAACCCAATTCTCTTTAAATTGCCCTTCTGTTAGAGACATTAAAGTAATTCCTGCACTTGTGCAGACATGATGGATCATGTTGCCTGCAAATGTTTGGGTTTTTTTTTAGCAGGAAGCCTGAGGTTTAAAGCTTTTCATCCTTAGCTCACTACATGATACAGCCTTATTTTACAATTTTTTTTTTTTAATTCAATCAAATGCAGAACTCTTCAGAAAATTGTCAGTATTATTCCAGTATTTTAATGGTTTTTAGCCATCAAGCTAAAGTGTAATTTAAGCAAATATCTTATTGGTAGTGATTTGTCTTTGTTGTGATAGCACACTTTGGAAGTTTTGTCTGAAGGCACTTCACAGAGTCTCTGCCCCAATGAAATCACAACCTCTCAATGATATAGTTGGGTTGGAGAGAGATTAGAGCATGTTAAATATACTGTGGTAGATAAACCCACCAAACTACTGCTCTCAGTGTTCACAGGATTATTCTATAATGGATATCATGAAAATGAAATAGGGTTTTTAGGAAAGAAATACTATTACCGCCTATAATAAATTACTGAAAAACTGCAGGAAAAAAAATTAAAATCCAATTCAGGATGATATATATTTAAACCACTTTTGATTGCAGAGAAACAAAAGGCAAATATTCTAACTGTTGCACCTAGCAAATTGCTTTCTGTGTCCAATGAATTTGGTAACAAGCTCCACTAGTATAGTATGAGCAGGGTCTATTCCCTGTATATTGGATATTTGTGCCTGAATTTGGTTTGCTTCACTAAACATGGCTGGTGATAAGCACCAAGGTTGTCTATTGGCCTAAAGCCAAGTAATTGCTAGTGGTCATACTGACAACTCGATTTTCTTCAGCACTTTCAGGACTAAGCCTTCTGATCACATACTTCCTTTTTGTGGGGATTTGAGTATGATTGCAGCCAAGTGAGGTCTTTATATACAGTGATCTTCTCTGTGCAGCACTTCTAGGGAACTGACAGCATCTCTTATTCCTCCTTCATGAGCTATATTGTTGGCACATCCTTCTGTGTAACAGTTATAAAAAAGGAACAAAGCTTCATTAGCCAAGCATAACTGCAATTCACTGTATCTTAAACTCTGGTTCAGATTCTTGGCTGTGCCTCAGAAATAGAGAAAGAGCCCAAGAAGAGGCTCTGGGTCACTGTTACTTGTTTCTATGAAGGTAAGAAGTAGTCTTGCCCATTTTTTCTGGCCATGATGGTGTTACCCTTCCCAGATGCAGCTTCTGGGTTATGTTCTCTTCTTGGCTACAAGTGTACAGAAGAACAAATTTGAATCCAGGCTTCCAAGTCATATTTGTTTGTGGAAAAATCTAACAGAAGGGACAATTTCACTACTTTGTGCAGATGCAGGGCCAGGGTAAAGAAGGAATGCTTTAGCCAGACCTCAGCAAGCCAAAGCAATATGCACAGTTAGTACAGAGAGGTTGGAGTTCTTCTTCTTTGAACTACTCTTTGTCAGCTGCCTGGGGCAATTAAGGTTTACAGCCTCTAATCTGGCTTGCAGCCACTCGGCCTCCTGGAGAGCTCAGGGTGAGACAAACCTACTGCTGGCCAGGGAGGCTGCTGGGGGCTTCCTCCCTTGTCCTGGCTGCCACCTGCACGTTTACCTGCAGTGCTCTGAGCCTTGCTGCTGCCTTGCCCTGTCCCGGACTCTTTCCTCCTGGAAATCCTGACTCCTTCCTCCTGGAAATCCTTACTCTTTCCTCCTGGAAATCCTGACTCCTTCCTCCTGGGAATCCCGCTCGACGTGGTTCCCAGCGCAGTGGCACCGTCGGGGTGAGCATTAGGCACAGAAATGACTCGGTATCTATGGCTGGGCTCATCTGCAGCATGATGAGCACTGAAGTAGCATTAGTGCCTTGCTAACTGATAGGAATGCAGACAAGTAGCTTTTGCAGAAATTCAAGATTAGCCCTTTAGAAAGAAATACTCTTTTCATGAACGCACCAGAGGGAAATTTTAGCTTTTCACAAGCCGGCTGAATTCTCAAATCTCCGAGTGGTTTTGTCAATGGTACTGAGGGTAAAAGAGAAAAATATGTACTTTTATTTATGATGTCTCCAATGTATGTGCATTACTGATCTGAAATACTTTATCTTCCCAGTTAAACTGTATCAGCATATTTCTTCTGTTTTGAGAAACACTAACATTTGTTCAATTGAGAATTAGAAACTCTAAAAAGAGTGTTTTCATTAGATTTTCAATCTGCAGACCTGACTCTATTACAAAGAATCTTCATAGAATGGGAAACTGACTGCTTAGAGAAACGTGTCATTTTTCTGCTCTTGTCTATTTGATTACTATGGTCTACATCATTAAAATTCTTGCAGAGTCCTGTACCAAAGGAATTGAATAAATGCAGAGATATTAGCATGGTTATATTAAATTGCAGCCATTTTACATTTTGATTTTAGTGAATGTTTTATTAATTACAATGATGTCATTAATTTTTTGTGTTGAGGCCAATCTATACAGCATGCTTCTCTCCATCAAGCGGAATTTGGGAACGCTGCTCAGTATTGTTTGACAAGAGCAAAGCTGTAAAAGCATAAATGTTTGATACAGATCTGCAGGGAAATATATTTCTACTTAGCTGTTTTTTGCAAAGTTATAATGGAAGAGCAATTCTCTGTTAAGTTATTCTTTTTTGTCACAAATAGCAAACATAAGCCTGCATTGCCATTCCATTAACAGGATGGTTAAAATGACTAGCCAGGGTGTTTTGGTTTTTTTCTACTCTAACATATTTTTTCCCTCCCTAGACTTGGTTGGTGGAACTTGTATTTTGTTTCATTGTTTAGCAAATAGAACACTTCTTTGCCTGCTTGCAGTCCTTGGTTAGAAGTGGTGGAGGAGTGGTTTGGAAGTGACTTGAAATGGGGCATTAAGCTGAGTTCAGGGTACTGGACTTTAGGAATGCAGAAACAACTCTTGTGGGGGTTCCAGAACAAACCTTGTTTTCTGCACAGAATTGCCTGAAATCCAGGCCCTCAGCCCAGCTTGGGGTGAAAGCACAATGGACCTGGTGTGCTGTGGGCAGGATAACTGTTAAGAACCAGAGCAGGTGGCAGCACAGGCTGAAGATTCATCATGGCAGGGAAGGAAACGAGCTGATGACACTGCCCTGTAGAGAGGAGCAGTGAAGGAAAACAAAGCACTCTCCTTCTGCATGAGCAATTGGAGAGCCAAGAGCCAGCAGCTTGTGTGACAGCTGGTGCTGCTAGTTGTCCTGGAGGGCAATGCTGGTCTCCTCCTCTCCTTTCTCCTGCTCTGGACTAGGCTCTAATTAACCAGGCAAAAATGAGCTTTGTGCAACAGTCTGGAAAACATCCCAAGACCCAAATGTTGAGATAATTTTTTATAAGTGGCTAAATTAAAACTAAAGCAGAGGGATAATATTCTTACAGTTTGGGATCTCTCATATCATGTGGTCTTTGATGACGAATTTTCTGTGAGCAGTTAAAATAGGGAACCAAAATGTTGTTCTCCTCGTCAGGGTCTATGACTACTTACTTACTTTCCCTTTTTTCCAGTTGTGACTTCAGCTGGCTTTCGTATGAGTTAGTTTTAATATTTAGCCTATCTGCCCATTTTAAAATTAGAACCACAAGAGGAAGTAAGAAAGTTATACATGTGCTGCAAGAAAGGACAAAGAAAAAACCTCCAGTACTACTTGGTACTCTCATTTGTAACTGCATGTACTATTTTCTCAAAAAGCAAATATTTGAGCAAACTGAGAAGAAGAACTTTCTAGTTATAACCTTCACTTTTGTTTCCTGAGAGTTTTCGGATATTCCTAAAAGTAATCCTTTCAAAATTCAAAAGGTCTGGTTTGAGGTATATTCTCCATATGATTGTATGTATGCTCATAGTACAAATATGGCACAAACAGAGGGGCAAAAAAGAAGTAGAGGGAATGCATCTTCTGCATAATTAAGAAAGAAAGTACTTGGAAGACAGAAGCAGCTGTTGATCAGGACAGAATTGGTCCAATTGGTTTCTTGTTGGTTGTATCTGAAGTGTAATTTTAAATGGACATATTATTTTGAAGTATCAAACTGAAACCTGGGGGGGAAAAACTATACAATATATAGTCTGAAGAATCCCAAAAAATTGTGAAGACCTGATCAAAAGATAGCAAAACAACTGTATTGCACAACACATTTTTTTTTCCTGCAGAGACCATATTGGAAGCAGAAATTTACCTTCAGTGAAAAGATACGTTGCTGTCATGGCTATTAATATAATATTTGTAAGCGGTTCACATCTAAGCCAGCGTTTCAGTGAATTACGATGTGTCTCTTCGCTTAGATGAGGGCGGTTCCGAGGTGAACTGGAGCTCCGTGAGTGCGGCCGTGAGGCCACACGGTGGAGGCAAAGCCGTGCTCTGCCCGGGAGCGCCGCGGGCACCCCGGGTGTTCGTGACCGTCCTTTCCTCACAGCAGCGCTCCAAAGCGCTGCCCGCCGCTGCTGGACGGCTTGCTTGGATCCGTATTGAAAGTGAAAAGGTCCTCTGAAAAGACCCGTGAAAAGATCCTCTGAAAAGACCCGTGAAAAGATCGAGTTTAACCCTTCTCCGTCCCGAACAAATGTAAAGCCAGAAATGTCTGGGTTTGAATCCAATTCTAAATTAACTTTAGAAATAATTTTTCTCTATATAGCCAAAGTCATGGAAGGAAAGAACTGATCAGTAAAAGTTGTGATTTAACTCTTCTGCTGTGGCTGATGGTTCCCCCTGTGAAGAACCCTGAGCGCTTTTGGGGCGGGAGAACCCCAAATTGTTCTGTTCTCTCTGCCTGAGGGGTTCTAAATGATTCCCTCCTATGATGTAGTTTATTGCTTTAAGCACTAGCCTGTATTCTCAGGATGAATGAATGGCTAAATGTTTCTTAAGTGGAATATAAATAATGGATTCTTGCTGCCATACATGTATATCTCCAGCTTTGTGATTTAAGCCTTTTCTGTCGTTCATTGCAGGAATACTAAAATGAAAGAAAAATATCTGCTTGTGTTCATTGTGTATTATCAAGGAATAATTAATTGTAGCTAAAAACAATGTGGCTAAATTTTGCATTCAAATACAAATTTAACTCATCAAGACTCCCAGCTGCCCTTAGAGTTACAGCTTTGATTTGAGGGTAAAAAAGACCTTGATTTGTTAAAAGTCCTGGAAGAAAATAGATAGGCATTTGAAGAGGCATGGGGGTAAAATAAGGGATAAAGAAGATTAAAAAGGAGCTCTGAACACATGGACATGGGAGACATTTCTTGCATGCAGTGAAGTTCAGGCTTGAGTTTTTGCTCCATGAGGTTTCAAAACTGCTTATATTGTTTGAAGTGTGTTTTCAGAAGTGATGCTTTGTTCATCATCAGAAAATCTCCATAAATTCTCATAAAATAACAGAAAGCAACAAAACCTCTGTAAATATGTCATGCCACATGATCATCCCTATTATCAATTCCAAGTTGATCAATGATTTTGATTTTTTTCCCTTAGAGATATTCTTCTAGCATTGAACACTTTCCTCTACAAGATTATAGAAAGATTGAGTGTGCCCTGGAAAGATTTTTTTTTCCCAGAGTACACTCTTAGATATAAATATCTTAGATATATCTTAGATTAAAATATCAGCAATATACATCCAAAAATACTATTACTTTTCCAAAAGGAAACACGGAGTCCCAGGTCTTCAGAAGACATTTTGAAAGAAACTTTCACATAAGAATTATTACTTTTTATCTACTGTCATTTGCAATAAAGATTACTGTAATTTCTGATGGATTTTTCCATTTTTAATTCAATACAGGGCTTTGACAAAGAAGTAGTGATTTGTTTCAAAACCATTCAGTGTAAAAAAGTTGGCTTTTATTTTCTATTATGAATTATTTCATTCTGAACCAAAACTATCTACAGTAATGTCTCCTGGTCTCTGGATCAGTCTGGAACTGAAGTGCCTGGTGAGTGTCTTATTTCTTTGTGAAACTACAAATCCACCAAACTTCTGGAAGTTTTATTTGACTCTGGATCCAGATTTCCACATTAGGATGTTAGGCATTTTTTTAAGTGAAGGATTCCAACTCAGAACAATTCTGAGTGTCTCTCAAAGTTCACATTTATCAAATGTTTTCAGAATACCTCCCTCCTTTCTGTAGTATCCTAAAAGTTGCCAATGAAGTTATTGGAGCAGAAGTTGTTAGGTCCTTGAAACTGCTTTGATTCTCTTCCCTACTTCCCCCCTTCTTTTTATCACACCCCAGAAACATTATAAGGAATTTGAAAGAGATTCCATGGTGTAATTACTTTTTGGAAGTTATGAGCAAGTGAATGGGTTTCTTTCATTTCAAACTCTGCAATTCTATCCATATATTTTCATATATGTGTGTTTGTATTTAACTATAGGTATATAATATATATACACATATTATAAACCTACTCAAACTTAGGATAATCAGAATAGATTTTATAGTATTTTATAATATAAACAAAATATCAAGTATTTGTATTTGCATTATTAGAATCAGTTATTACTATCTTTATTAAACAAAATGTCAAATATTTGTCTTTGCAAATGTGATAAAAGTAACAGTTTGTAACTTGTGGTAGGTAATAAGCTATAAATAGTGGTTGTGGCACTGATTTTTCCCCCTTTGATCCCTATCAAAAATTAAATGTAATTTCTTCCTTTAACTGACTTCCCCTAAAGAGAAGAAAGTGTGATTAAAGCAAACATGCCAAGTAAAAAGTTGTTTTGGTTTTTTTTTTTTAAATTAAACTGACAAAGTTCTTACTGGAACTTGGGGAACTTACATCTATTGCTATATGCAAAACACATGAAAGATTAAATATTTAAGCAGTCTACTTTCTTAAAGGTTTGAGCTGTAATATCTGCTTTCAGAAGGAAGTGTATTAAGTAGGTTTAATCTTAGACGTGACAAAGGATAATCCTGCTGGTTTCCTTTATCTGACAGTGTATTCAGTTGGCTGAGAGAGGGTCCACCAAAAGCATTGCCTTTCACAGCCCTGCCCCCAGCTTCTGCTCTTTCACTTTGGTCAGTCACGTGTTCCCCATGTCAGCAAAACACTCTCATCAGACTTCCAAGTTGTAAATTTGTATTTCTTTATATTTATATGCTTATATGTTTGTTTCTTTATATATTTGTAAACAGGAAAAACCAGGGTCTTATAGCAGCACTGTTGATTTAATGATTGTGCAACTGAAGCATGGTAATATGTTGATGTCTATTTTTAATTGAAGTGTAGATAGAAGAAATACACCATTTTAACACCATTTTTGTGTCAATCCTATTTTAATCTCTCTGCTGCTGGACTCAGACCCCAGAATATTACTGCAAAATTCTCAATCTTTAAAAATAAACTGATGTGAATGGGAAGGGAAAATGAGACAATTGCAGAAAATCTAATGAAGCATGTGATTATTTGTATATGTAAATATGTGTGTTCAGACATGTGTGTGTATACATGCAAATAATACATCACACTTCTGCATGTGAAGTATGTGAAAATGAGTATTTTCCTGTTTCAACATCCTTTGACAAAGTAATATTATATTTTTTAATATGGTATTTTGAGGGACTGCTTTTGGGGAAAGAGTAGGAGTACATGATGCTGTCCAAGACATTGTACTTGCAGTTGGCCTTGTATTTTGTGGACTATATTCTGTTAAACTGCAAATCCAATGCAGAAAAGCATTTTAGAGAGCATGCATATTTTTGTCATAATGGATGAGAGATGTAAATCATACACCTGCTGATGCTCCATCATGCTGAAAATCTGCAGAAGGAGAGCAAATAATTTTGGATCAAGAACCGACTTGATCAGAAAATGTTCTTTTTATTACAACTATTCTTATTTAAAACTTTCATTTATGTAGCATGATGACCATGTTAGCAAAGAGATTTATCTACCACAGAACCATAAGAGAAGTGTGTGGGAGCTTGAGGACCACCTCTATGGATTCTGTTGGATTACTGCTAGAATCTTGGCTGCCCAGGTTGTCCAAATATTTCCTTTCTTCTTTGTGCTCCTTGTAGTGGCTGATCTGAACTCTTTTGTTTGGCAAATAGAGGCACATTCCCAGCGATTCCCAACAAGAGAGAATTTTAAAGCTAGTTTGGAAGTCCCACTTGCAAATTTCAAATGTACTTATGCCAAGAGCTGGAAGAAGAATGCATCAAGCTCCACAAGGAATAGGAAAACCTCCAGCATAGAAATTAGTCCCTGCTGACAATGAAGATAGGAAAAGACAAATTAGAGCTTGACAGGGAATGGCACAAATGATATCAGAGTATGCTGATGTCTGTTTTTTGCTTGAATAATGAGTTTCCTTCCCAGCTGATTTTTTCTCCACCAGTTTGAGAAACAAAAGGAAGGTTTTGATGTATGATCTGATTTCTCCACGGTCTTAAGGACTCGGGAAAACTACAAGGCAAAGCAGCAAAACAGACGGGAACTGGAAACAATTAATGATGCTACCAATGCACTTTAATTAGGAATATGTTTTGGGGTTTCTGCATTTTGGGTATTTTCTTTTTGAGACATGCTGTTGACCGGCATTTGCCTAGCATATAACATGTCCCTTACACTTAATAATGCATTCTGCTGCATATGATAAATGGCTCATCTGATCACTCATGTTGTTTCTTACTGAAGTACTGAAGTAGGATGCTGCCCTAGGTTAATAGACAACAACCCACCCCATTGATTTAGTCAGTGACTGCTGCTTAACAAATGCTTAAAGTCTGAGGTGTTGGCATGTGGTCTTTTTTTCTCTGTGTATTCACATATCTAATTAAAATTCATTATAATAATTATCCTTCTCTTGTTTTCTTAATGGTTGTGGTGGCTTGACCTTGGTTGGCTACCAGTTGCCCACCAAATCACTTTCTCACTCCCCTTTCCATCAACAGGATGAGGGAGAAAATTTAAAAAAAAATTGAGAGAGAAAGCCAGTGAGACCACTTAGGATGTACCATCTTGGGCAAAACAGACTCAGCTTGAGAAAGATTAATTTCATTTCTTGCCAATTAAACAGAGCAGGATAATGAGAAATAAGAACAAATCTGTAATTAATCCCTTCTTTCCGGGCTCACTTTCATTCCCAATTCTTCTATTTCCTACTTCCAAGCAATGCAGGGGAATGGGAAAAGGAAGCTGCAGTCTCTGCCAGTCCTCCCCTCTCACACTCTTTCCCTGTTCCAGTTATATAAAAATGTCTCCAAAACGGGTCCTTTCCATGGGCTGCAGTCCTTCAGGAGCAGATGCTGCAGCGTGGGTGCCCCACAGGGCCACAAATCCTGCCAGCAGCCCTGCTCCAGCGTGGCTCTCCATGAGCTCACAGCCTCCTTTGGGGCACATCCATCTTCCCCAGCACTGGGTCCTGCATGAGCTGCAGGTGGATCCCTGCTCTGGGGGACCTTCAGGGGCTGCAGGAGCACGCCCTGCTCGCAGCAGTCTGCACCTCTGGCTGCAAGGGAACCTCTGCTCCAGCACCTGCAGCCCCTCCTGCCCCTCCTGCTGCACTGACCCTGGGGCCTGCAGAGTGCTTTCTCTCACAGATTCCCACTCCTCTCTCACAGCTGCTCTTGTGCAGCATTTTTTAACCTTTCCTAAATATGTAATCACAGAGACACGACTGACATTGCTGAGGGACTGTTTTGGCCAGCAGTGGGTCCAACTTGGGCCCACCTGGAGCAGGCTCTGTCTGACACAGGGGCAGATGCTATTGCTGTCTCACAGAGGGTACTCCTGCAGCCTCCTTGCTACCAAAACCTTACCAGGTAAGCCCAAGACATGTAATATGTTAGACAAAAAACCTCCCAAAACCAACCAAACCAATAGAAAGAAGAAAAAAGAGAAAAGGAAAAAGGAAAAAGAAAAAAGGAAAAAAAGAAAAAAGAAAAAAGAAAAAAGAAAAAAAAGAAAAAAGAGAAAAAAGAAAAAAGAAAAAAGAAAAAAGAAAAAAGAAAAAAGAAAAAAGAAAAAAGAAGAAGAAAGAAAGGATACAGACAGAAGAACTGATTAAAAGGCCTCACTCTCCTGGAAATAACCAGCTCTTTTGTCTCCTGAACTTCAGCAGTTGTACACATGCTTTGTGGATGGCTAGAATAATATTTGGGTTGATATTTGGCTAGTAGTTTCTACCAAGAAACTGCAGCAGTCACCTGCAAACTCTTCACGTGGGTCACAGGCACTGCAGGAGCACAAGTTTTGTAATTGGTAGTGAAGGAAGCATCTCCAACTAGGTTCTTCAGAGCTCCTTTCCATTGTCCTTTTTCCCCAGAAAACAACTAGCTTTGGCTAAAATTGTGTGAAAGTGTAGGAAGACATTACTGGTTGCAGTGGTTGTTACTGAACTCCTGCTGGAAAGGCTTCTGTTGGTGCTTCATTCTAATGCTGCCTTTGGAAAAGGAATGTTTTTATTGCTTAGCAAGAGGAATGTAGTAATTAAAGGTGTAAGTGCTGTGCTTCAGCCTTTGTTTTCCACTGGCAAGAAGAGATAAGGCAGAGCAATGAAGAAGGCTAACAGGGTTAATCTTATCTTTGGTTAGGGCAATGCAGTAATTTATGATGTAGTGAATAACACCTGGTCTTCCTTTCTCTACTTATCCACAATATTTTGGAGCAAACAGCTGGATGGTGCCCAGATGCTGGCAAACAGCAATGCCCCCATCATTCTCCCTTCAGCCCTCCACAGCTCTCCAGACTCCTCTCTCTTTCTGCACATCAGCCTCCCTGATACCAGCACAATTATAGTTTCCCTTTTCCATCACCCCGTGCAAAGGTCAAAGCTTAAAACCCACAGTTAAGGACTGCTCAAACTGTGTGGAAGCTGCTTCTAGATATCAAAAGATGAAAGTTTGCTTTTCTTAGTAGATTTTTAATCTCAGTGTCAGTGGGATTTGGGCAAGTGCTCAAGTGCTTTTCTGAGCCAAGGCTTGCATTGTCTCAGAATTAAATTTGAAGACATTTGTAGTTGCAGGTTGTTAATTCAGTTTGGAGGTTTTGATACTTAAATGCAAACTTCCAGAAAAAAAATCCACATTAAAAACCATGCATTTAATGTAATTAATCTTACAGAGCCTTTATATTTATAAATAGAAAAAAGACATTGCCTAACCACACTTCTGCATGAGCAGAATGAATTTGCCTGCTGTAGTGCATACAGGTAGATTGAATGATGTTAATGAAAATAGTCATCAAAAAGGGAGGTCTCTTTTAAACTGCTAAATATAATTTCACTAACTGTTTCTAGCAGCTCAATTGATGTTTGTCAGCACTTTAATTCGTGTTTAGGAACACGAGTTCTGAGTAGATTCACTGTGTGACCCTGTGGTTTTCAGAAATCAGTGGGGATGAATGAGGAATCACCTCTTTCCCCAGGCCAGACAGCAGCAGCTGCAGTCAGCAGGACCACTATAGCTGGATCCCTCCAGTTATTTTTCTAAAGGTGACTGGCAGGGCACCACTGGAGATGGCTTCAGACTCTGGAACAAGCTCTTCCCCAGCCTGTTCCAAGGCATGCTGGACTGGGTGACCTTCTGGGCGTGCTGCAAAGGACATCTCTGACAGGACAGACCTTTCTGGACTGGCTGGCTAGATTCCTGGTGAATTGATCACTTAATTCTTCTGAGATTCCATTTAACTGTTAATTATGTTAGAGTACCTCAGATCTGAGATAGGCATCTTCTCCCTTTTTTTGGTGTTTTTGTTGGGCTTTTTTTTTCTTTGGTTTGTTATTTTAAAGTGAATGGGATTAGCTTGAGTGTTTTGCTGAATCTCAGTGAAGATAAATAATGTATTATCTATCACTTTAATGTTATTTTGGTACTATATAGAAGAAATTACAGGATCAATTAATTTCTCTTTTTGACATGCCCTAGAAAAAGTGGTTGTTACACAAACTTCAAACTTTGTACAAAAGAACATGGATTTTGCTGTTTACTAAACGGTTGAGAAAGTAGGAGAACTTAAAATCTGAAGCTAAGACTTTCAAGATGCTATTTGAAATTTGTGTGGAAGGAAATTCAGTACAACATTAAAGTGAGAAAAAATAAGAATGAGAAATATTTTAGGCTAGTTAAAAAAGCAGAGAATTTTCTCCTTACCTGTACAGCTAATACCTATTAATACTAACACTTGGGTAATATTTTTTCTGGTTTTAATGAATGTCCTGCATAGTTTTATCTGTTCTCATAGGTTGTCCTTGGCCCAGATCTCAGACAACTTTAAATTTAAATAGAACACAGCACATTCTTGGTGTATAAATTTTTTTTTTACACTCATTGCAAGGGTAAACCTCAAACCCCATAAATTCTTTAAGAGGCTGATTCCCCTCCACTCAAGGGACCATGTCCTGAGTGCCATTTAGAGACCACACCTCTGCAGCTGTGAGCACCAGCCCCGGCCCACACCCTGCATCCCTGAACCCTGTGGTGTGGGAATCCATGCTTGCACTAAGATTGCAAATCCCAGTTTTAAATATGTTTTACAAGATCATGTTCCTACAGAAAACTCAGGGGAGAAACAGCTCTTTATTTGCTTGTTCACTCTTCTGTTTTCCAAATGTGTAGGCAAGCCAACAGAGGTGAAGAAATAATTCTGTGAGAGTGTGAAACCACAGGAGCTGTGAAGTGCAAAGATTCTACTACTGCCTTAAGAAATCCCTAAATCACAGATATGTAGGGCTGGAAGATTACAGGGGTAAATATTGTTATATTCTTCTTTTCTTTTTATTCTCTGGTCATTCATTATCAGCCACTGTCAGAGACAGGATGCACTGAGGTGAACCTTTGATCAGAGCAAGAATGGCCATTTTTGTTCATCATATTCTCTAAGCAAATGCTGGGTGTTGCTCTAATGCCAGTGTACACTGCTGCAGCTGAGCAGACTTTGGAATGGTAACCTTGCTTTGCCATTCCCTATATTGAAGTAAACTTAATCTTTTATCATAATTTGTACATGTTGCTTGAATACATAGTTGGACTCATCACTGCCAGGTATATCTGTTTCTTCTACTTTACATGGTTGTGACTGTTCTAGGTAAGAATGGTATTTTTAGTGCATGCTTTGCCTCAACCTGTACTGTAATGTGCCAAGGTCATATTTATCACAAATACTGCATAATGCTCCTAAAATACTCTGTGTACATTTGTGCACTCACAGGCTTCTTGTACTTACTGCTTTGCATAAGTTTGTAAAGAATCAGCATGCAACAAATCTTTTACTTGTGAAATTGCCTGTCCCCTTGCTAGTCATCCTTTTGACACAGAAATGATCATTTAAGATTTTTTAATAATAGTGCTGCACCATTTACTTCAACCTGAACCATTTCACCGAATAACAGTCAACTTTGAACAGTCTTCATAGGT